>JAUZSX010292595.1:0-28655 GCA_034780655.1 Idiosepius hallami
TTGAACAAAAATTGTTGGTTTCATAAAATAAATTATTTTAAGCTGTATATCCTAATCCAAGATAAATAGAATCAAAATTTGAAAAAAAAATCAAGTTAGTCTTGTTTTAAATTATGTATTATTAAGATATTCATGTGTTACACATATTATCTATCACAACTTACAATATCTATATGTTTATAACTATACAAAAGTTAATGAAAAATGTTATCATCTTTATAACCAAAATAAAAAAAATCTAAAACTGATAATAAGTGGTAATAAATTAAACATAACATCTAAGATAATTTCTTAAATCAAAGTCAAATAAATAAAAATTCAAAATGATTTCTTGATTCTCATTTGTATTTAACAAATGCTAATACGACAAAACTAATAAAAAAAATCAATGACATACTTTAGCCAACTCCATAATTCTATTCATGGTGGATGAAGTTGTGTTGTTTGTAGTCAACGTATCTAGTCGAACAAGATCAAATGGAATCATACAAGCCATCGACAACCAGAGCAACAACATATAACGATTGTGCCAAGTCTAAAAAAAATTTAATATCATGAAAATCAAATTATTCAATTTAAAGATTATACTAATAATTACATCAAAAAATGACAAATTTACATGATAAATATAGAACTTACTTTGAAATCTGTAGAGTCTTGTTGTTCTAGCATATCTAGGACAAAAGGAAGATCAACAACTTCATGTGGCAAATAACGAACAATTACTTTCTGACCACGCATCTACAATGCAAAAACCAAATATTAGAAAATTCAGTTTTGAAAATTTAAATAATTTACTATATAAATAAATTTACTTTATAAATAAAGCAAAAATAAGTATAATAAAGTATATTTCAGTTGTTAAATTGTATATTTGAACATAACTGGTTTAAACTTAAAAATTATCTATTCCCCTTGAAAAAATTTTCAGATATTTGTATATATATTCATTCTTTCATAGATTATAGTATAGGCATAGCCTTGTAAAATTAATAGTTTTTGATCCCAGCATGATTTTGAATACAAAATTTGTTAATTCATGAAGTACATAAATGAAAATAATGAAAGTTTTTAAAGCATAATAAAAATATCATGCAAAATTATTTTCTTGAAGATTTCTTTTCATAAAATATTTTTTAAGTAAAAATTTGTCAAATTTCAAAACTAACTGCTGCTGATTATTTTCATTATGTAATAATTTTTGACAAGATAAAACTTAATTTTTAATCTACTAACTTTATAATTTATGGTAAAGGATTGAAATAATAATAACTTACTTTACTGATAAGGTAGAGATATTTGAAAGCCAAATGAATAAGTTCTTTACTAGAGTTGGGGTCTTTGATGTACGATAATAAAGGAGATAAGAATGATTCTGTGAAAGAAAAACAATTTTTAGCAACAGAAAACATCTACAAAAAAAGAAAAATTTTCTTGGTTCTCTAAATACAAAATCCAATATAATAAATACTTAAATAAGTATTTCTAATGTTCAAAGGATTTTGATATTCCAATCTAAAAATTAGGGAAGAAGATTACAATCCAATTTTAAAATAGTTGAAAAGACAATTTTTTTTTCAGACAACTGATTTTCTTTTTCACAGCCCCATGAAAACATGCTATCGATAGAATATTCAATTAACAGACAAAATGGGTTTACAATTCCACATTTAGAACAATTTAATCTTATATAGTATTATTTGGAAATTTTTGTTATACTGAGACTGTGATGAGAAAAAACAAAAAATAAAAGATTCAAGAAATTTTTGTTCATACATAAAATAGATAAACCTATACATAAATATAAACAATAAAAATTTTCTGAGAAAAATCATCAACCTAAAATATAAAAAAAAAAATCAGAAACTTCAGATCATTTATTTTCTAAGTATTTAGTAATTAGATAAACAAAGTAACTGAATTAAGTATAAGTTAAAATTTAAAAAAATTAGTTTCCAAAATTCATATCATTGGGTTGGATTTGGTTAGGGATAGCTGCTATATCTTTGTTTTTTGAAAAACACAACATAGGTGTAAAGATATCCAAAGAAAATTGAAACTTACCAAGATGGGGATCAATCAAGTGTGGTTGATATTGATACACATCAACAATAACTAAAAACAAAAATAAATCAAAATTTGAAGAGAATAAATGTTGAAGATGAATAAATTTATTTTTCAAAGTTTCTCATTTTTAAATGAATTTGTAATTTTTTAGTTATTTTAATATAAAAAAACTAAATGAATTCATATTTAGACACGGTCAAGATTTATGAAATTCATAAAATTATTCGATTATTATAAAATGTTCCACAAGTTTTAATTAATGAACATTATAATTAATCTGTTTTTTTTTAATACATTAAAAGTTTATTTCCAACACAAAATTTGAAAACAAAAGTGCCTGAAAATACTATATTTATAGATTATATATGAACTGAAAAATTAGATACAATTAATTCACTACCTTTATATAATTCCTTATTTTTTAAAAAGTCATTTTATTTGTTTATACTAAAGTGAAAGCAAAGTTAGAGCATTCATTGGTAAAAGCTTGGGTTCTGGAATCGTAGTACGCAAGTTCAAATCTGAGTTAAAACCATTGCATTCACCTTAAAAATGGCCTTGTGCCAAACTTGGACGGTGCTGCTGCTTACCAAGTAAATAATGTGAATTTTTAGTCATTTTCTTGGTTCCATCTTTCAAATAATCCAACCACAAATTCTAATTCTAAACTCAAAATAAATTATAAATGAAGAAATAAACCTGTTTTTCTTTTTTTCATTTTTTGATGATAATAATCTCTAAATGCAATTTTTAGTCAGCAAATTTACATCATTGCAAAAATGCAATGTCATAACTTTATAAGTATTTTTGTTGTGTAATTAAATAATCCTAAGATAACAACAACACATATGACTTTTTAAAGTTTAACTCTGTAAGCATTGATTCTTCAGAATTCTTTTTAATTTTTGCGTTTTGGTCAAAATTAATCTAAACCAAATTTGGCCAATTATTAACCAAAAACAACAGAATTGAAAATAATTTTTTTTTTTTTTTTAGTAAAGGCAGTCCCCAAATGCCACTGTTAGTTAGACAAGCAAGCGTTTGGGGACTATCTAATTTTCACCTTTCTTATATATTAAGAGACCAGCAGAAACAGGCAGGACCAGCAGTCACCAGCACCAGCACAAAATTTTTTTAAGGAAAAAATAATTCCTAATAATAAGGAAAAATAATTCATTTGTGGAAATTTAATAATTCTTCGGATTAAGAACAAGAATTTACCAAATTTTCTTGGTCTTATTTTTATTTTAGTTATCCTAATTTTTTAGTTTTTGAAAATGCGTTTATTTTCATTTAAATTGGTCAATAATGGTTATGGTTAGTTGGTTGGTCACGGTCAGTGGGTTCCCACCCACACACACCACACCACACTAATAGTCCATATGTTGATACGTTTTTCTAATTCGAATTCTTGAATGTTTTCAGTTTTTTTCCAGTTTTATTACAATTTTCATAAATCGGCCAAAATAACTTCATAGCGACTGTTACCGTACACATAAAATGTCAAGAAACAAGCAAAGAGAAAGAGCACATGCCATGGCATGGAATGCGGCGAATAATGTCCTAAAAGTGGACCCCTTTTTTACCATCATTCCTAAATATTATAAAAATAAAGGTTCAAATTTTCACACGTAAAAAAAACTCAATCAATAAAAATTAATTATAAAAACAAAAAATAGTAGTTTTGTAAGTAATAGAATAAATAGTGGTTGATGGATGTGTTTTGTTTTGTGCCGGATTTTGTTGGTTTAAAAAAGAAGAGCTAAAAAATATAGTAACTTAAAAACCGGTCGCTTGACTTACTTTTGAATTTTTCCAGAGCAATTTCTTGTGCATTAAAATCGCCCAAAATGTTTGTCAACTGGGCAATAAGTTCTTTAACTTGTTCAACTTCATGGAAGGAATCCAAAGTGCATCGAGTATCAACATCATCATCTCGAACAACTTCGTCATTATCTTCTGCAGCCATTTTGATATTGTTAGTTGATTTTAATAGCAGAAGAGGAAATTGATTGAAGGGAAGTAACTCATGATTCTTCAATTAGTTCTCTCGGATCCTTCTATTAATCAGAATGGTTTAGTTTGTAGCATAAAACAAAATCGGCAATTTTTGTAATGCAGGTTTATCATAGTAATAAATCCCAGCCACTATTTATGAATGAAAATCAATCTTTCATTTGTACATTATCCACTAATGAACTCTATTTCTATTTTCAACTTATTAAGTCGGTCGATTCCCACTAAAACTTTTATGGTCAGAAGATTTTAACTAATAAAAAAACATGAATTGACTATTGACTGGCTGCAGCAGGCTGCACTTTAATCAATTCTATTTATACTTGAACATTTCTCATAATACCTAAATTTCAACTGGCGTTTACAATTAAACTATATTTCTAATTCTTTGATTAGTCAGTCAGCATTAGTCAAAGTAAAAGATTTCAAAATGATTATCTGAGATCTCAATGTAAAATGACAGGATTTGAAGTTAGACAGAAACATGACGAAAAAGAAAAAAAATATCAATTTGAAAAAAAAAGTGCTGCAAATAGTTTTAAACGAAGAATTGATATATTTTTATCCAGAATTTGAAATAAGCCTACAAAAATGTTTTTCCTTAAAAAATTTTTTAAGAGTTAATTCCCTTGTACCATTCAAGTAAAATATGACTGTTAGTATCATTGCTAATGACAGCATGAAAATAAAAAAAAATAATTTTTTTAGTATGGGAACACAGATTTATTTTTTAAAAATGGAAATTCTATTTAATGAGTAAAGTTATTGTTCAAGTGATTGCAATTTTTATTCAAACAATAAAAAATCAAATTTTTTTAGTGAAATAATAATTTATAACCAAATAACCACCAAGAAATTTTACAAAATGTAATAAACAAGATTATTTAGGTAATACAATAAATGCATAAACGAGGAATCTGGTTGCAAAGAAATGTGTGAGTAAATTCATTGCTAGGTAATGAATAGATCTGCTGCATTATGTTTGTCTGTGCATATTGACTGCGTAAAATATGTGAGAAGCAGGAGAAGAAAAGTGAGAATAAGCACATGATTGGCACTTATACGGACATTTTTTCTGTGTATTTAATGCATAATTGAATCTTATGTGTTTAAGTTGAAGAAGAATATCTTATCTAACATGTTTTTGTGCAAACTTGGTTTTTAAAAGGGTCAGTCTAAAAGTAATGCCTCTTAGCTAAAAAAAAAAGGAATAGTACTCTTAAAATAAAGGACCTTTTGTGCTCTTGAATTTATTTTTGTGTCAAAAGTAAAAAAAAAAAAAAAAAAAACAGCCCAATAAATATCCAACAACAGGCTTCACGAATCTTCCTCTTTCAAAGACCAACCAATCTGCTTATAAACATTGAGAATCTGCATTCTAGGCATTTGTATTTTTTCCAGTCCTGCGCTTAACGTCTTAGGGGCCCTTTACCCTAAAAAGGCAATTTGCCTCCTTCCCTCAACATACTGGAGCCTTTGACTATATATGCATACATTTACAAGTATATATATCGAGAGAGATAGGCCGAAAGAGAGATGGATTGATAGATGTATATTTCAAGTGTGATAATGATTTTCTAATTAATCTCAACAATTGATTATTTTTTAATTATTTTGCATTACAATCTTTAAAGCCAAGGAGTCTAGGGAGCTTGCACTCCTTAGGGAGCTTGTGGCCCCAGAGAGCTTGTGCCCCCCTCGCAAATAAAGGGGTCTGCAAGGGCCCTAAGCATGGCTATTTTTTCTTCCCCCTATGCAATTGGTTTTGACACAAATACACTGCAGATGCTTCAGTAATTATATGGATACCATGAAAATGTCACATATTTGTGGTACCCATTATTTTCTGCACAATTTTTCTACATAGAGTCCACCATTCTCTGCAGTTTTGCCAGTAATGAACAAGAGCTTTAATGTCTCAATCATAAAAGTAAGCTCCTACCTAAGCAGTTCTTTCTCAGCTGTAATTACTACATTGTTGTCAGAGAAAGGCTGTGACCAGGTGGAAGTCTGATGGCACAAGCTTTGAACTTTACGGTTGGTGAGACAAAATTATCCAACCGAAATTAGTGATACATTCCTTGGTCTTCAAACTTATTTGTGGCTTTGCATTGTCATGTTGCAAATAGAATGTTTCTTTCTGGTCTTACATAGGCAATCAAAGTATTTAACTTTGTCAACTTTCAACCTTTATTCCTAGTAGTTTAGATGTCAAATGATGCCATTCCTGTCCAAGTAGTCATAATCACTTTGCCTGCAGATGTCTGCATCTTCAACTTCCTCTTTGTTGGTTGTGCCATTATATCAGCTATAATAGATGGGCTCTGGCTCATTGTGGTAACACCCCGTCTTGTCACCAGTGATGAACCAGTTCCATGGAATTCCACATTACTATTGAAATAAAACATTATGTTTTAGCCAGGCTTTGGTTTCAATTGATTAGATTTAATTTATTTTATACTCATTTTTTAAAAAAAAGGACAGGGAAATTATTATTTCATCTTTAATATCTATCTCCAAGAAAATGAATCAACAAAAAAAAAAAAGATACAAATGCATAAAGAGGCTTATCCTTAACAAAATCAGTTTTATCACTGAAATATTGTTTTAAGTGAAATTTTCATTAATGAAATATGAATTTAAAATTCAAATTGTACATTTGGCTTTCAAAATACTTTTATATGCTCATATATTTTGTGAATTAAAAAATAAAAGTCACTCATCCAGAGGAAGAGAACATAAAAATATTCATCTTGGTTCATTTGACTGTACTTCAGTAAATAATAGTCAATAAACATACAGGTTTGTTGTGTGCAAAATTAGTCACATTATTATTTTTAGTCATAATAATAAAAATGTACCATGAAGAAGGGAAAACATCCGAAACCAGTTGGCACTAATATCCATTCTTGTTTTTTGTTTTTACTAAAAATTTTCTATCACCTAATTGACTGTGTTATGTAAAAATATATTCAGGTGATTAGGGGAATATCTACATAAACACTGTCTTAATGAATTTTTGCTGCTCAGTTTTTTACTTGTACAATCTGCAGATCAAAAATGATTGAATTCACATCTATGTTGATTAAATACACTCTATCACTTTTAATGAGTACTTGACTTATAAATATCAAAATTCTGAAAGATTAGAATGTTTGATATAAATATAGATTATAAGAAATTATAAAGAATACTTAAAGTACCTGAAACATCTCATATATTCTATCTAATTAATTATGCATGATGAACTTTGTTCTTTAAATTTTTAATTTCTAAATTGAAATTTAAAGTTTGGATTTAAAATTCAAGGTCAATATTTTGTTAGCACAATTATAAGAAGAGCTAAATTTTTTTCTTTTATATTCAATTTGTTTTAGGGTTTTTTTTATTGTTTTTTTTGTTTCTATG
Source organism: Idiosepius hallami (assembly GCA_034780655.1). Lineage (NCBI taxonomy): Eukaryota > Metazoa > Mollusca > Cephalopoda > Idiosepiidae > Idiosepius > Idiosepius hallami. Next base: position 7,492 of record JAUZSX010292595.1, read on the forward strand.
TCAAACAGAGAATTCTGAAATATTCATAACTCATTCCATTCAACAAGATCATTCAAAATGAAGATCAGTTCAAGTGAATCAAATGAATTCTTTTTCTCATCAAATAACTTTGATCTTTTTTCAAATATTATTGATGTTTTTCTAGTTTTGAAGGTTCATTAAATCATGCAGCAATAAAACATCGAGATTTGATTTTGCCTAAAGCAAATACAATTGATTTTCAAATCTACTTTGACATTGTTTTGTTTCATGTCAAATTGCTCTTTCAATTATTATTGATGTTTAACAGTATCACATTCATTAGCCAACCATGTTGTTTGAATACTTTAATTAATGTAGAGCATTTGAGCAATGGTTCTAATTGAAACTATGGACCCCCTTTCATCATTTACTCGCATTCATAAACTGTCATGTTTTTTATAAACAAAAGATATCAGAAGATCAAAATTACTAATTTTCTAGGATCTATTCAGTGATTTGTGGGATTGGAACTGGCTGTTAATACTTTAACCTTTCTAGACGAAATGCCTAAATTTGTTCTTGCCTGCACAGCTTCCAGTCAACTGCTTTAAGTCACATGTTTAACAATTAAAAAAAATAAGAGATGAATCCTAAATAGAATTTTATTTTTGCATAATATCTACACTCAATTTAGCCTTTAGTTTTTATAGATATTTAAATAGTTTTGGCTTTTTTTTTTCCCTTGTCATTTGGCCTTTTGGGTTTGTTTTTTTTTTTTCTGACAACTCTGACTCAACATTGAATTTTATAACTGTTGGTGAATCGCATTGGAATTGCTTAAAGAAAAAGAGTGTTTTTTATCACATTTTTCAAAAGAAAAAAAGAAGATAGTGCCTTCAACTCATCCCCAAACTCAAATCAACCTTAAAATCTGTTTTCTGTAATATTGAATCAAGAACCAAGAAGATGAAGAATTGATCCAATCATAGGGAATTATAGATTCAGTTGTAAGTTAGCACAAAAAATAGGAAAGAAAAAAAAAAGAATAAGGATAAAAAATGTCAAACAGCCAAAAAAAAAAAAAATAAATCAGTTTTTAAATATTACAGACTTTCTTTTTCTTTCTTTTTCTTTTTTTTTTTCTTCATGTATTTGTTTGTTTCTCTCTTCTTTGCTTTCCTCTTTTTTTTCTTCTTTTCTTTTTCTTATCCTCTTTTTTTCTGTTTTTTTTAATTTATTTCTTCATCAAATTTCTGTTTTATTCTATTTCCATCTTTTTCTTCTTTTCCTTTTTTTATCCTATTTTTTCTTTTTCCTTTTTCTTTTATTTCTTTTTCATTCATTTCTTCTTTAAATTTCTGTTTTATGTTTTTCAATTTTGATTTCCTTTTTGCTTTCGCTAAATGTCATTTAAGATTTGTGACAGTTCTTGAATAATTCATAAATGGTTCAGATTGTTAAGTTAGGATCATTTCAGAGGGCGGCAAACAGCACCCCTACACACACATCCATACATATAAACATGAACAGATGCAAACTTAAATTCTTGAACATAACTATTCACTCAAACATATTTCATAGTAGTAAAGATCAAAATAAACATACATAGACATCTATAGATTTAGACTTCAGCAAGCACACCTTCATATGTATTCTTTAAAAATTCCTTTTCAAGAAAGTATAATTTTGAATAAATATTTGGTAGATTTGCATGTAAAAATAACTAAGAATAATTGTACTCACTTTCATAAATATACATTTTGATATACATACACATATAAATTATTATGTATAAACATTATGAAAATATACGAACATGAATGAATGCGCACACAAAAAAATCTATATACTTGCTATTGTACACATGATTTAACACAGCTAAGCTATAATATTGATTTTTTCATATAAAGGCGTTTTTATTTTCTTATTCTAAGATTATAGATTTCTGTGTAACACTTACAAGTGACTGTGATGGTTGAATTGTTAATTACTCAGATTTTAGAATTGTATCATGCTAGAACAAACCACAGTTATTTTTACTTCCATTTGTTTTGGGCAGATAAGGCCTGTTGACATGGGAAAGTAACTTATCTAAGTATAAGGACAACACTAATTCATAAAAATAATCAGATTAGTCACATCAACTCTAGGGCTGTAACTCATCTAGGTGAAAGGCTGAATTGATTAAAAAATGCCTAGAGTAGTCTTTGTTAATATTTCATCTATGAGAAAGTAAGATTTTAGTTATAACCTCCACTGCATTGGAGCTTTATCTGGTTATAGGATTGACTAAAACTCAAGAATATATCCAGAGTAATAAGTTAGACAATAGATGCATAGCTCTACCTTTTAGTGAATCTGGCTTCAACATCTATTGGTTTCATCTTTTTAACTAGAGCCAGTCAGCAGAATCAAAAGAGGGACATGATAGTCTCCATTTAACATACATAACTGCTTATCATTTCTATGAGATGAAAGGATGTCAAAAATATTGTTTCTATCATACATCATATGACAATAATGAAATATCTATTAATACAAATAACCTTAATTATAATCAATGAATAAAATTAAATTTTTGTACTTGTATACTCTGAAAAATGTTACATTTCATATAATAATCCATATAAATCCCTTAAAACAATGTTGCTTATAGTATTTATTTTGCTTTTAGACTTATGGAACTATTTATTAATCTAGTTTCTATCATGTTAAACTATTAATCTATAAATTTGATACAAAATCATGTAAATGAAATTATTTATCAATCTAGATTGGCAGCTGATAACAAAAGACATCAAATAGAAATTAAGACTAATGGATTCATACTCAGAATTGTTACATTTGAACTCTGTTGAATAATTAGTTTTATTCACTTTAGATCCATCAACCTACATCAAATATCATTGGTCATACCAGTAAATAAATCCGCAAGTCTTTTTTATCAAGAATTGAATAGATAGAACCCACTAGCCTTGAATTTGTCCTTGGCTCATCATTGTTGGTAAAATACACCATCATGCTAGGTTACTTCTATGTTTATTGGTTATCTAATGGCATAGTAATACAGCCTAATATTTCTTCTATCATTTCTAGATAAATAACAAATGTTGCCTTGGTACAGTTCTAAATTTAAACATTTACTAATAGATTACTTCTTGTATGATGTTCCATATGCTATGATTTTGAATGATTACAAATTTTAGTGTTATTGGATTGTATGTCATTAAACACAGAACATTATGTTGCATAATAATTTTGTGTTCGATCAGATTTAAAAACCTATAAGTTTAAGAATGATGAAATATAACTCAAACCTTTGGTCAATTTTTGCCTCTAATTTATCGTTCATATTGAACATCATCAATAGAAATGGGTTTCAAACATGAATTCAAGAAAAAGGAATTTTAAAGAAAGTTTTCTGAAAAAATGCAATGTTCATTGTGCATCAGAGTACACATGCTAAGGTGCAGAAACATTAATGGAAAATTGCCATTGCATAAATGGTGCACATTGGTTTTGTAAAAATAGAAGTGAGTGTATGAGTGTTAAGGTTGGAGAAAAGAGAAGAATTTAAAGCAAGCAGAAGTGGTTCTATAAATGGTTTTATGCTGGGAGTAGTGATGTAGAAGGGAAAAAAAAGAACTTTTGGATCAAGGCCCATTTGTTAAGCACTTAATCAAATTGTAAATGTCTTGCCAAAATAGATTGGCAAGAGAAACTCATAAAAAAAAACGAAGAAACAAAAAATAAATAAAATTAAAATAAAAACAAATTTGTTTGAAAAAAAAAACTTTTTTTTTGTTTTCTATTCTTTCAAGAAAAACAAGAAATGGCACAAATTGTTTGGAAATCATGGTTAGACAAAATATTTCTAGGATTTTTTGTGCTGGCAGTCATGAGGTTTTTTCATTTTAAATTTTGATAAGAAAACCTGAATTGTTTATCTTCCCAAAAAATCAAACTCATTTCATTAATTCAGACCATCATGTAATTAATAGGTTCTTAAAACTTATTTATGGATAACAGTGTAATACAAATTCTAATTGTGATATATTTTTAGTTGAATTATCTTAAAATTGGTATTAAAGTCAAAATTTGGATCAGTTAGTTATCAGACAATGATTCTAAATTACTTTGTTGCAGTTAATCATGGAGGATTAGGTGATGTTGTTTCTTTCTTTTTTTAAGAGATTAAAATTATTCTATAAATTAAAAATGAAATTGTAATTTCATAAATCACTTTTTAACTAAATTTAAAGTCTTTTTACAATTGACTTCAATTTGTTTGACTAATTCTTTATAAATAGAATATCTTATTTGCCTTGATTTGTCAATATTTTTTGTATAAGATAACTATAATCCAAGTTGTAAGTCCAATTATAAGATATATATGAAGGTCTAAAAACAACCTCCTTGAAGAGTGTTTTCTGTTTGAAATTGAAATATTGTAATTAGACTTTGATTCAATTCAATTAATGTATTTTTACATGACAAATCTGTTTTCAATGTATTTCTAATGCAACAGGAATTTTTACATGGAATTATTTATGTTAAAATCATGGAATAAGCATTTAATCTGAAAATATTAACCAAAAGAAAAATTCTGCTAATATAATATTTATTTTTTATTTTTTAAATAATATAAGTATCTAACTGTTTTTACTTTTTGAATAATCATTAGAAGAATCTTTTTAAACTTTTAAATCGAATTTAGAAATTTATCATTTTAGAAATTTCTTTATATATTCTTATAATACCTAACTATTTTTGGTTTATTTCCTCTATTTGCCAAATTAAGTACCCAGTGAATTAAATATGAAAATTCATAAAATGAAAACTCAAAAACACTTTAGCAAAATGAATCTTAAAAATCATTGTAAAATTCAAATCATTTTGATTTTTCATTTTTTTTTTTTAATTGATGTCTTTTACTTTTTGCTCAGAAATAAAAGAATTTAAGCAACAAATTCTTTTACAGTCATTCACTTTTCATCATTTCAAGTCATTTTCTTTCATAGCTTGAAATCTTTAGATCATTTTCTTTTCTAGAATTTTGTTTCTATCTTCTGTTTCCTCTTCTCTATTGTGTCCACAGAGAGGCTGTTCAATTTTAGATTTTCATAAAACTGAAATTTCATTCCTTTGTCTAATTGAAGTCTTTTAGGTCTCTTTCTCTGACCCAACAAAAAATTAAAAATATTTTCATTACTTTATTAGTCAAATTCTATTTTTACCTGTTGACTTCATATCATTCTCATTTAATTAAAGCGAGATTTATGAGTCATAAAGACATAGACTTTGCCTTTGTTATGTAGTCAGTTAAGTAGATTACCCTACAGAGTTGGATTTGAAGATAAACATGTAAACTTTGGGACTGCAAGTTCAAATCCAACTCAATCCATAACATTCACTTTTGAGCTCCTAACCTTGATTGAAGAATTAACTAAGATATTAACTAAGGCATTGATATAAAAATATAGAATTAAAAAAGTTATTGCCTACATTTTTACAACAAACATTGTCTAAGAAGATTAAAAAAAAGATTTTCTCTTCTTTTTTAATATAAAAATTAAAAGAAAAACAAAACAAAAATAGGATAAAAAACTGAAGTAAATAAAGATATTCAAGTCAAACCAAACCAAACCAAACCAAACCAAACCAAACCAAGCTATAATGTTTGCTTTCTAATTTCAAAAAGAAATCTTTGAAACAATAGAAAAACAATTTAAATCCATCTATTCTTAAAATCACAAACCAAAAATAATATTAAAAAGTAAAGAAAATCTACTTAAAAGAGAGAAAAAAATCTCCAACTAGTTTAACCAATGCTTAAAAAAAGAAAGAGAAAACACGAAAACGAAGAAAAAACAAACTCAGGATAAATTTTGGGAAAAAAAATCTATTAATCTCGATTTCTCAAAAGTAAGAAAAAATGAAAGATATATTTTGCAGAAAATCTCAAATGTATGTAGGTCATTTATTCTGTAGTTATTGAGAAATTCTTAGATCTAGTAACAAATATTTTTGGTTAAGATTATAGAAAAGGTTTACCACCACATCTTACCTTGATTTTTCTGACTATTATCCTCTTCTTTGTCGTGATGTACAATACCTTTTAGTTAATGTACCCTCTGGCCTTCTTAAGGTAAAAAATAAACCCTGAACTCTAACAAAATGGGACTTCATCACAAAAGTTATGAAAAATATCTTCTTAGTATAGACGTAGCGATATGGGTTGTGGATTAAGTGTTGGTCACTTTTGTCAATGATCGGGTGATCCCAATGTTGACGTAAACTGACTATAAAAAAATTAATGCCACATTTAAAGAGAGACAGCGCAAGAGATGACTAAATAAAACAGACAACTGAAAATTTCCATCTTTGTGTTGTTAAAAACTCCTAACAACTTTGGTTGAGCAGCACGAAAATGCACATTAGGGAACAGCCTCCCTTATATCAGGAGATGATGGACAATGGTAGAACAACGCGACAAAATAGGTTTTGACAGGGTCCAGAAAAAGACTTCTCCACACATGCAACATTGCAACCTGCTGCCTGGAATGAACGCCCAATGCCCTTGCCTCATTGGGAGGAAAACTGTAAGTACTAACAACTATTTCCTTGCAGTCTTTCTCAAAGTTTGAAAATATACACTCTGTCCCTGACCAGTTCACAATTCGGCCAAATATTGATCATCTACTCCCAAGAAAACATCCTCTAAACCATAACCCTAACCATAAGCCTAACAATTGTTTAAGAAAGCCCATTATGTAGTTATGAATATAAAAATGTCACCAAGATGGTATCAAAAACAAGTAATTTATTAAAACTTAAATAATTATAAAATAATTCTTTAAAAATTTTGTCAGTAATTATTTTAAAATTTTAAACATAAAAAATAAACTTTGCGCAAAGTATAGATTTTCAAAATGCTAAACAAATAGAATTAAATAAACACACTTTCAGTTAATTTTTCATTTTTAAAGACTTGAAACTTTGCCGTCATCTGTGACAGATATAAACAGATTACATATTGAAACAAAAATTATTAATAATATTAAGAAATGAAAATAAAAATTTAGCAAAACTGGAAAATATTTTGGAAATTAATTCCAACGAGATGAAACCTAAACTTGTGTTTAGGTTTCATCTCGTCATTTTCTATTTTAATGTTGTTACCCGTAAAAAAACATCCTTTTTTATTGGAATCAGTTTTTCAGAATAAATTCTATCCCAATTGAAAGTATTTTAGAAAAGAAAATCAATCTCAGTTTTAGAATTAATAAAGTTTCATTAGATTTAAATTAAACAATCGATTTCATGTTGTCCTTTGCTATCAATTTTGTCTCAAGAGAATTGAATTTTTCATCAATAAATCAACATCAAAGAAATAAAGGTCAATTCATTTACTACTAAATAATTTTTAAAATGTTCTGGCCAATATTAACTCAAACAACAAATGGCCAAAGCCAAAGCCAGCCAGTGCCAGGTACTCTTGCTAGCTATATGCTATTTGCTGATCAAATTTCAGAAAAATACTATATTTTAAGAAAATGCTGTCTTCTTAACAGATTTGTCAAAATAGATTTATTTTGAAAAATCTCTCCAAATGAAATACCACAAACTCATTCATTCATGACATATTCCCTGTTATAAAAAAATGCCCTTAAAATCCACATAAAATTTATTTTCATAAAAATGTTGTATTTTTTTTTTGAATCTTCTTTCCGTTAAAGTCTCCATCTTTTTTTTTTAAGCCACTTGTATTGAACAGTCATTTAATTTATGGTTTTAGTCTAAGATGGACTGTACCGGCATCTTTTTGCTGGATATCAAGGATGACAAGTTGAAAATCTTAGACTATTACAACAGAAAATATCAATTTTTCTCAAAGATTCTTTATATCCCTATATTTTCACTTAATTTTTAGGCATTATACAGATGGTAACTACTTACTGTTGCAAAAACAAGAAACTACAGTTGCCATATAAATTAGATATATTGTTTGCATATGGATTAATATATACATATAAAGCTTTTATATATACCCATGTGAGGTAACATAATATGTATGTATGAGAGTTGAACATGTCTGAAAAGTCCCAACATGCCAAGGTTTTCTTCATTTTCTTTTCTTTTTCTTCCTTTTTTTTTTGATGATTCATTTTCTCATCTTGGGAAACAACTCTTTGAAAACTTGTGGTCATATACATTATCTTATTTTGTTGTAAAACATGGCGGCTTTTTATTTCACTTCTTTAAAAAAAAACATTTTCTTTTCTCAGTCCTGTTGAAAAAAATATCTGCTTTGAACGGATGAGATTAATCTCAGGTCATCCTCCATTAGTGTTTGGAGACAATGCTTATATCACTAAAGGTCATGTTTCCCACGAATACATGTCTTAACACTAAAATATCTTTCAAGCATTTTTTTATCATAGGTCTTCTTTTGCCTATGTTACACACCTGGATTTAGCAAAAAAGTCTTAGACTGCAACCTCGCCTTTATTTGTTTATCTATTTGTTTTAATTGTTTCTCTCCCACATTATTGATTTTAAAATCAGTTTTTATCAAAACTAATTCCAGAAACATCATAAGAATTATTATAGAAATATGAAAATGCTTTTGTTTTTGAAGCCTTGAAATGAAAGTTGATAATTAATGTTTTGAATTTAGGCAGGCAGTTGCATTGACTGAAACATTGGGAAGAAAACAATGAAAATGAGGGTAATAGTTAAAAAATTAAAGCACAAACGATAATACTTGTTGAAATTCAATTTTAGTTTATAATGTCTCATAAGGAAATAGTCCTAGCACTTGATCATAACATTTTGAAGTGATTGGGGAACAATAATTTAAAGTTTTCTTTTCTTTCATGCATATTTAATCTATATTTTATTTTGGAATTAATTATATATTTGTTTAGTAATTATTTGGTTAAACTATATTATATATCAATTATTGAATTTAAAAGAATGGCAAAAGCTATTTAAAATATTTCATTATTTCTAATTAATAATCATTATTCTCTGAAATTGCAAGTCTTTATCTTTTATTGTATAAATACACAATAAAATCAATTTTTTTTTCACATAAAAAAAGGGTTGATAAACATTTGATTTCAGTTGTTCTTTTCTTTTTAGTTTTTTTCTCTTTGAGAGACAAATTTCTTTGTATTTTCTTGTTTATCAATTTGTGAAAAAGGAAAAAAGTTGTTTTTTTTTCATAAAACAAAAGAGAAACTATGGAGCCAGATCATCTTTTCAGAAAGTCTTTGAATAGTTCTTTTTTTTTGTTTTTATGAAAATTTTAAAAGAAGATGAACCAGAAAGTTTTGACTTGGAATAAGTAGGAGGAGTGGGCATCTCTTATGCCTACAACACATACCCACACCTACATACATCCGAACACATACACACATTCCTTTTCATACTCATCCACACATATCCACACTCATACATACATCCAAACACACAATCAGAGACTGCTGCACCTAAATGCACATCCATCACACAAATTGTCTTTATTTTCATAATAAAATTTCATGATGTTTTGAGGATTCTTTTCTTTAGATGGACAAGAAAATATTATTGTTTTTATTCTGACTTATTATTGCTGTGATGGATTTTTGATTGAAATTTATTTCCTTGTTGTTTGGGCAATAAACAAATAGCAATGTGTGCTCTGATCCCACCAGGAAGAAATGAAAAAAAATCAATTAGTTTGGTTGGCTGAGAGCAAAATACAAAAGAGAAGAAAAGATGCTGAGAGATAAAAAGAGGCAAGAATAAGATTCTTGCTTTTCAGTAATTAATTTTGGTTATTACTACAAGACAGGATGTCTGAAAATAAGGCTTACAAAAAAGTGTTTTGCTTTCAGCATCGTAAAGTAAGAACTTATTTGAATGAATTTATGCCAGACAGATAGATTGGGTGAAGAGAAAATGTAGGATTTCCAGCAAGAAGACCACTAGATTTGACACCTTTTATTTCTTTTTCTGGGAGTTTCTGGTGGGGACCAGTGTCTCCAACATACATAACATGATCATACTGCTGGTCTGGTGAATGGTGGTTGTTTGTGACTATGTGGTGTTATGTTGTTTTCAAAAAAGTGAAACTCTTGACTTTTTGGTATTTCTTGAATATTGGTAAATTAAAGAAAAGTTGAATAACATTTAACAATAATAAGAAACATGGAAGCACTAGGTAGCAAGAATGGAATGAATATTGAAATAATTAGTCAAGGAACAACACCAAGGTGTGTGTGAGGGGCAGAGAGAGAGAGAGAGAGAGAGAGAGAGAGAGAGACAGACGGTGAATGCAAACTGAAAAATCAGCTACAAAATTTGATTGATTTGATGGCACTTTTATTTTCAAATATATTTTTTTATTTATGGAACATCTTAATGACACACAATTATGAGGGTTATTAGGTTCTCTGTTAATGTTTCATGTAGAATTTATGTAGAATCATGTAAACCTTTGGACCCTAAAGGGTCGGTCTATCCATCTTGGTGACTCAGTGCAAAAGACCACACAACACAGCAAAATTACCTACTAGTCAATCAGATCTGTTCTATTTGAGGACTAGGGTTGGGGCAAAATATGTCAGAATTTATAGGATTAAGAATTATCTGAAACCAATTTATTTGAACATATATAAAGATTTACTGATGTTGTTGAGCAGGAAGACCTCACCTCGTCCGTTCGGGGTTGGATATGTCTTCACGGGGTTAAAGGTTTTTGTTTTTTCCGCAATATCAGAGTAAACTGAGACTCTCAGTCCTCACTCTAGAGGAAAACTGTAATCAAAGACGTTTCTTTAGCATGGTCGGTGTGAGAGAAAGGGCAGGGGAGGAGGAAGACCATCCACTTGAATGCTTAGTGCGTTAACTGACTACAAACTGCTGACTAGCCAGGTACAGGTACCTGATATTCCTAAGTGCCAAAGTGGTAGTAGGTGGTGGTCACCCTCACCCATTAGTACTAAACAGGCTTTTACGTTTCTTAACTTCGGTGTTGGGAAAACGGTGTGTCTCTCTCCAATGTGACTTGTTGACCGTCGTGTTCGTGTTGGTGATGGTGGTGTGTGGTGGTGGTGCGGAAAAAGGTAATAAACGGGTGTGATCGTGGGTTTTGGTTTTTTAGACACGTTTTGGGGCAAGAGGATAAGATTATGTCATTTAGGGCTAATGTATAAAAAAGCATTTATTTCTATTGCTGCTGCTTTTTTTTTTGGAAGAATATTAGAGAACGAACGTGACAGACTAGGAAAGAAAAAAAAGGTAGGAAGCCAAAAAGACACGAATTGAATGAATGAAAAATGAAAAGAAAAAGAAAAGGAGGAAGAAAGCGGTTAATTTAAATTTATTTGTAAACAAATAGAGAAAAATAAAAAAAAACTAGAATGATTTTTTTACTGTTTTTCCTCAGAAGATAAAGAATTATCTCGGAATAATGAATGAGATTTATCACGGTGTCAAAATCTGTGGGAGAAAATAATAACTAAGATTTTGTATAGAAATTAGAGTAAAAGAAAGATTGTGGTGAATAAATGAAGAAAAGAGTGAGGGTGTTGAGAATTAATTAGCTTGACATACGGAGTGAGTTTTAGTGGTGGGTAAAAGGAAGAGCAGAATATCTCTCTCTCTCTCTCTACTCATCCATATTAGACCATTTTAGTTACGGAACACCTTAATGGCATAGAATATGTATTTAACTAGCTTCATAGAGTAACTTAATACCACTTTGGAAGCACTAATTTGAGTAAAAGAAAACTATTATAATATAAGAATAAAATAAATTTTGATTAGGTTTTTCGGTTTATTCATTCATATTAACCTGAGCAAGAGATTTGATACTGGATTTTAATTCTTACGAATTATCTGAAACCATTTTCTTCATAAATAATTTTAATGGTAACTAACAAAATACGTATCACGTACACATTAATAAAGCCAATTTTGTTCTTGGTTTGGTTTTATTGAACTGACAATGTTAATGGGTCCAGAATAATGAATGTCCATGAAGTTTATAAATCATTCGGGGCTTCTGTAACTAGAAAAGTTTGATTTTCCTTGACAGAGAGAAAAAGTGGAAGGCAGCTAACAATTAATTGTTTACCTCGAAAAGCAAGCCAGACTTAATCAACAGACACAGATACGAAAACAGGAATATCCGCGCGGCTGCTAACAAATGAAAATAAATGAAAATACAACTAATATCTGCTGCCGCTCTCCACTATTAACAACGACAACATTAATAATATCATTATCAATGAGTGGATTATGACTTAACAATCGGGAAAATGCAATAATTTCAGCAACATCAATTATTCCTGTCTGTGACCAAATTGTTTTTTTAGCAACGTCCGCGACGTGGTTTTAAAAACTTATAACTTAAAATATTTATTTTCTTACTTTATTTTAATTTTATAAACAAAAGGAAAAAAAAAAATTCATTGTTTTTCTTTCTTATATTTTTGAACTTTCACGCTTGTTTTCATTCAGTTTTGATTTTTTCGTTTTTTTTTTAATTATTTTATTTTATTTATCTTACATTATATTTTCAATTCAAAAACTGTTTTTTTAAATTTTTTTGGTTAATCTTTTTCAACTATACATTTTTTTAAAGTGATTTTATTTTCTCATGTAAGAAAACACAAAACACCTCGCACTCACTTTTACCACCTACACAGACAAACTTTTAACTATATTCCTTAAACAGAATTGTTAGTAAATTCAATTTCTTCGACAAACAACAAAAGTTCTTCTTTACCCTCACAAAACAAGTGGGGTCTGAAAACGAAAAGAAAAACTGAATGAAAAAATACCCGGTAAATATGTAATTATTTCTTCTTTTCTTCTCAAAATTAGAAACCCTTTTTTTTCTTTTTGTATATTCGATATTCATTCATTCGTTTCATATTCATACTGATTTTTTTTTTATAAAAAAGAAATAACAAAAAATAATTGTGTGTTGTGTTTTTAAATGTTGTCTTTTGTTTTGGTAAAATATTTTCATTTTCACCATTTGAAACCTTGCAGGTGATTTGTATTTTATTTACTCACAATTTGCAGATAGCCTCTTTTTCTTTATAATACCTATTTTGATAATAATAAATTATTATTATTAAATAATAAATCCACGAGTTAAGAAAAATTATAGAAAAACACTTAGAAGAAAGAAATACCAGCAATAACCAACCAAACAAACAAAATACAGACAAGATTTTTTTAATTCTTTAATCTTCATTCAAAACTACTAAAATAAAAAAAAGGAAGGAAGCAGTCAAATGTTATTGTTATTAACTTATTGTAAACCTTACGTGTAACATATTTTTTAAAATGATTTTTCCGGCTAAAAACTTTTTGTGTGTGACTGCTGCTGACTGACACGTTACTAACAAACCTTTCTTCAGTCAGTCTGTGTTATTGGTCGATCAGGTCAGGTACAACTCTCTCGGCAGGTATGATGCATGCTTTCTTTTCTCCCCTTATCCCTAAAAACGACCAAAACATGAACTAATCCTTCATTTCAGAACCACTTTTTAAAAATAACCCAGGAATATTTTTGATAAGTATATAATTTTTCATGGTTCAAAAATTGTTTCCTTGTTTTGGTTGGACTGGACGACAACGGCCTAACAACCTCCGGCGCCAAGCCTCAACCTCCGTGCCGGCCGGGCCATGGGAGATAACGGTGGGGTCTGAAAATCAAAAGAAAAACTGAATGAAAAAATACCCGGTAAATATGGGCCGGGCCAACAATAATCACCGGTATTAAGGTCAGGGAAATCTTATCCATAAAATCAATTCCTGATGGTCATCTTTTAAATTCATGGTATTGTTTTTTGTGCATATTTGTTTTTTTTTCATTAATAACGATTGAAACCGGTTAAATCGACAATGATTGATTGCTCCTACGGTGTTACTGTTATTCTACAAACATGGTAAATATTTATTTTGGTTATGAAACCCTGGGACTCAGTGCTGCTTAAGGTACTCGCTCTCTCTCTGCTTCCTTTGTTATTCCACAAAAAAGTCTGTAGAGATAATAATAATCTTTTTTTTAAATTTTAATTTTACCAACGTAAAAACATAAACAAAACACACATTTTGGTTCATGTCCATGCCATGTCACCACAAACTTATGATAAAGATTAAAAAAAAAGTATATTTTATTTATTTTTTGGCGCGAGGTTTCTTTGACACAGGTAATTTATTTTAAGGTTTACAAAGAAGTAAAATGGTTTCTAAAGGTTGGAGACCCTACTGATTTCGATTTCCTACTAGCAACAACATCAACAAGCTAATATTAATTTTTAAATATGACTGTTTACTTTTAATACGTTACGTTACCTCCCCTGAAACGAACCTCTGTAGGGAGTAAATAAAATCATGAAGAAGTCAATAATCAACAATTCTGATCAAATAGTGTTAAAAACTAACAGGGATCTTTCGTTCTGAACATTTCCTGGAACAGTTGGGTTGAAATTGTCCTTAACAAATTGTTTCCTTTGTTTATCCCCCTTCTCGGAACTCCTCTTAAATATTTTAAGTTGTTTGTTGCCTTTTTTTTAATTGTTTACCACAAATCATTTATTAGCCACACATTTCGAAAACAGGGACCATAAATCTGTCGGGGACACTTGTGCATTTTCACCGTCAAGTCACTTGTTATTATTTTGACGTAAACACTTGATTTAATTTAAATAAAGTGAACGAAGAAAATATTTAAATAAATTAGAACTATTTATTTAACCCTAAACTCTAAACCCTAACCCTAACCCAAACCCAAATCAAAACCTACTAAAATAAAACAAAAGAAGAATATCAATTTAACACGCGTGATGAAAAAGCAAAATCAATTTGACGGTGAAAATGCACAAGTGTCCCCGACAGATTTATGGTCCCTGTTTTTGAAATGTGCGGCTATTTGTAAAACACTGCCAAATAAAGTTGTTTTGTATGGACCGCTTCTAAAATTGGAAACTAAATGCCAATACTAAACAGAAAAGTAAAGCATACTTTTTGTTATTTATTTTATTAAAATCCATGGTACTGGTACAACAACACAGCAGCAGCAAGGGCTCCAAATATTTGTAAATGATGGCAATTCAACTCAACAACTTTAATCAATTTGAAGTTAAAATTCATCAAGGTTGAAATAACACTTATTTATGAACGTTCATCTTGATTGTTGAAATGTTCATTTTTGAGTAAACCTAAACTCTATTTTGAAAGAAGATCTCTGCATATTTGATATTGTTTTTTTTTTTTTAAATTGATGGTTGAGAAATTAAAATTCCCACCGCCCGATAAAAATGTTTTTGTTTCCCTATTGTTTTATAAAACAAAAAGAAAATATGTTCGTATGAAAAAATGGGCATGGTTGGTTTTATTTTTCTGTGTCTTTTTTTTTAAAGATTTAAAAAAAAATTCTTTTTATTTGGAGAAATCGAAATACTGGCTTAGGTCAACTATTGGTCAAGCAAGAACAGTTTATGTTCAAGAAACTTGTTTTCAGATCCCTGCCAGAAAGCTCTTCATCTTATCCAGATGCATTTTTTTAGCTTACATAAAAGACCTACATAAGCATTCTGCTCCTGGCAATTACTGAGTGTTAAGAGAGAGCTGCTGCTGCTGCAAGAGTTTGGTTTCATTTCCAACAAAAGCATATAATATAATTTAATGAGTTTTTGAGGCTGTTAAAAAAGCTATAAACAATCCAAATTAGACAAATAAAATCAGTTCACAGCATTAAATGACCCAATGAGAGTTGATACCAACCTTTACCTCTTCAATTACCTTCTCTGAAAAATCATTTACTAATTTATTTAAATCAGTTTTACTGAAACCAAACTTTTGAATATAGATAATAAATTTAAATAAAATACCCACTGTTGAATAAAGAAATTAGTTACTTTTTCTTTATCCGAATATCTTTAAAAATGAAATGTGTGTGTGTAAAAGAGGATAGGACCAGATGACTCTACTAAACTACATAGCCAATTTTTCAGTCTTCTGAGTGTATATAGTGTATTCAGACTTGGGGAAAGCTTTTGCTTTTGAGCAAGAAATCTAGCTGCTATGGAGTCAAAGTTGAAAAATTAAACTCTGTTAGTCTCTATTAAACTACACTGCTAGCTTTGGGTCTAGAGGCTTGAAATTTGATGTATGGAGTCTTCAGACCTTGGAAACATTTGAATTGGTTTTGAGCCAAATAAGTAACTACTAAGGGGTCAAAATATAGAAATACAAAAACACATTGATCAAAATGAACATGAAAGTGAGCTCAGAAGCATTCAGACCACAAAAATTTGCATAGCACAATGATTCAGTTCAACAGAATTTGCATAGCACAATAGCAACTTACATTTCATGAATTAGCCTATGAAATGACATTTAGGAGAGTATTTACTGTTTTACAAAATAATGTATTGCTTTCTTATATAATAAGCTTCTTAAACTACTTTAGTAGCAAGTCCCTGGGTAATAGTGAATAAAAAATGTTTCTTTAAAAGTCCTTTTTATGAGCTGACCTCTAATGTTATGTTGGATAAGCATCAACTATTAATATATTTCTTGAGAAAGAGAAAATCCTACAAAGAACCTTTCTTCATAGTCCTATTTCAAGAGGGCTAAGATTCTTTTCCATTGATATAATTGATGAGTCTGTTTTCCCTAAGGACATCATAAAATGTTTCTATCTTGTTCACAGCTGCCATTAAATACTAATTGAATAAATGAGACTGCTCTGACCTGTCAGAGGGGGATTGGTGAGAATGAGAGAGGGTTTAGAAATTGATAAAATCAGCTTTAGATTCATTTAAAGCTATTTTGATCTTAAATACTGCTACTGCTACTTGTTGTCATTCAGTGAAGGGCAGATGAACCCAAGGAAGAATTGAATCTCTTCACCCCCCCAGTCTATAAGAAGATAATAATATCAAATATTTTTACTTTCATCTTTAATCAATAGAGTTTAATTATTGCTTTATAAAAGCTTATATCATTTTTCAATTAAGAAATATTTGATAGAATAATTAAAAAAAAAAGATTCAATGACTTAATTACATTTTTCATGCATTTTATTTATTTTATGCAATAAGGTGAACAAATCTACAAGAAATTTCTTCCAAATTAAAATAAATCTAATTATTTCAAAATAATGATGTTAATTATTTAGAAAATAAATATTTTCTTAGAAGGCAATCGCATTCATCTTGATAATCTGAGTATTACTTTTATTGCAGAGTTTAGTCCTCATCTTGGTACAACAACAAAAACTACCAAGATTAGGAAAAAAGTTTGCCAAAACATTAATACCTAATAAATATGGTTACTACTTTTAAAAAATCAGATAAAAAGAAAAAAAATATATATTTATAAAAAAATTGCTTTCTGTATAAAAGTTAGCATGGTATTAAAACAAGAGCTTTAACTCCTAAATTGATAGTATTTCTAATAAAATATCCTTGTTATTCATTCAAATGATATAAACAAATCAATAGAGTTTATTGCTTCAAATGTTGCCTTTCTAATATTAAAATTTTCTTATGATTTGCAATGATGTGGATTCATGCTGGTTTCTTTAATTTAATCATAAAGGAACTTATTATGTATGTCATCTGTAGGACATTGGTCTTTAATTATAATTCTCAATTTTCAGAATTGCAGAAATTCATGGGCATCAAATCTAAAGATTTATCCTATTTATTAATCTGAAGATTTATTCAATCCATTTGTCTGGCAGATGTGTTCATAGATAAGCTCTCATGTTGTTAGAGAATTAAAGCAATCCAGTTGGAAGATACTCTTTTCTATTGTTATTTGAAACAGATGGTGCATATCTATTTTCATTCCAACAGTAATGTACCTTCAAAATATTAAGGAATCCAGTTGTTTTGCTATGATTATTAATAATCATTTACAAGATAAAAAAAAATAATGAAAATCTCATTCAAAACTTTTCTTGATCCTCATATTTTTGGTAAGGATCCAATCACTGTTTAGGGCACACTCTTTAATGGTGGATATGTTGACTTGATGCAATATATCAACACCTGATAAGAGAAGTCTCATGAAACATTAAGGATTCAAGTGCTAACTGCTTGCTGTTCATCTCTTTCAGAAATAGAAAAAGTATGAATAAAATACATCATTTACGTATACTGACATTTCCCCCATAGAAAGAGTTAATATTTCCTCAACCTTTTGAAAGCTTTTCTGTATTTTTTGATCGAATAAAATCTTTAAGGAACAAGAAAATCATTTATGATACAGAGATAAACACATTCAATCTGCTTCAGTTTCCAAGTTGTTCCATTTGCGTTTATAACTGTACTAATACCCTTGGGAAAGTTATGAATCCCCACATTCCCTCCAGCTATAGGTTAAATAATGGACATTGTGTTATTAAAAACAAGACAAAAGACTATGTGTTATTTCATAAAATGATTGATCTCGGCATTAAATGATTTTGAAAGGTTGATATGCCGTAAAACACAAAACAAACTGCTTCAGTTACATAGATTTTTATACTTATAATCTCATAGTTTAGTAAACCTGACTTTATTTTTTTTCTCATCTGATATTTCCCCAGGAGGGATCTATAATTTTCTACATATATCCATCAAAATGAGCAATGAGCTCTCTATTATTAGCATACAGCAGTTCATAAAAAGCTCTAAAATTTCAGCTCTGAAATATATCAGAGGTTGCCACGATTGTGGAGTCTAAAAAGAATGGAGTTGTGTCAAATATAACTTGATCTGGCTAGGATTAAATTTCTATCAACAATGGCTATCTGATCTGAGTTGCTTTTGAAGTTGTATCATGCTTACGACCTCAGAGGCTTTTGTTTGCTTATAATGACGACTCCGTTTGGCATCCAAATATATCAATAATTGTTTATATAAAAAAAATCTTTTAATACATTCAACAAGTTTCATGAAAATCCTGATTGAAAATTACCTGGTATTTTTGCTATAAATTTTCATGGATTTGCCAGGAAGAGAAAATCATATCCATTGTGAGAACTATGTGTGTATGTGACTGTTTATGCATAAATGTGTGTTTGTGTGTAATGTTTTATGTTTTTGCATATATATGTGTTTTATGTTTGTACATATATGTATATATTATATTTACTTAGTGAGCACCAACTCAAGTTGGTACAAGGCCATTTTACGTGCTCTTACCTGGGCTTTTTACATTTAGTGTTACCCTTCACTTAGATGAGTCACTCTCACGAGTTAACGAGCCTCATCTGCCCAGGGCTACTGAAGTGAAAATAATGGTTGTGACAAGGATTTAAGCTCGCATAATATGATTTCATAGCCCATACTTTTACCAATGCTCCACCCTCGTTGCTGAGGATGGGGTAAGATGAACCACTTTTAAGTTTTTTTTTCCTTTGTTTCTCCCATGTTGGTGTCATTCAGTCTATACTGGTATTAAATTTAGCACTTACCTTTGATCATAAACAATTTGAATGTTTTTATAACATGTCTTCCACATTTTCAAAGCACTTAAAAAAATAAGTTTTTAGAAAGGCTCAACTTGCTCCACATGTAGTTTGAGGGAACAAAAAGAGTATTTTGTCAAAATAACAGAATAAAAAGGATAATATGATTTAAATTTTGGAAAAAAATCATAGACCAACAATGTTTTGTTAAATTATTGCATTCAACTGTATACTTGTTAAAAAAAAAATGCCACGTGACAATACAGTCACATTCAAGGATATGAAAGATTGAATTTTTCATTGTCACAAAGGAAGACTCTTTGTTGTGTTCACTCCCTGACAAGTTGTTTGGCATTGGTAGTTTGTTTTACAATATCTGAATAAAAAAGTGAAATATTTTAGAGAAACCCTGATTTTAATTATTTTCTTTGGTTTGTCTACAGACTATTATCCCATTTGGCCATTTAATGCCAAAAACTATTTTCTATACATGTTTTTTCTTCTGCAAATTGTTTTTATCAACATACATCTTGTTGAGGGTGCCTGGAACTCATTCAATAAAAATAGTATCCTGTCCACTTTGGAATATTCTGTGCTATAAATTTTCTTTCTTCTGTTACTCTCTTTGTTTTGATTTGCTCTTTTGCCTGTTTACCATTTTTTCTAAGGCTTACATTCATTTGAAAGTGGTCTTATTTTATTCTTAATTCAAAATTCTCTACATACATGATATTTGGAAAAATAAAATAAAATATTATAATTTATTAAACCAAATGATTTAAATCAAAATTGTTTGTAAAATTATTAAAAAGATTACAACATTTTTTGTGTAATCTAGTAAAAAAGATTACAATGTTGTAATCTTTTTTTACTAATCAGAATTTCCTGGGTGTTTTCTATAAACTGATTCTCTCATAAATGTGTTTAAGTATTGTTGGAAAATTAATGTGACCATCAAGTAGGTTCTTTTGACATTTTTTATATCCAATGGGGAAATACGGAAAAAAATATTCATTTTTTTCTTTTTATTTCTTCATATGAGTTATGTTTGTTTACATTGCTTTTCAAAAATAACATTTTATACTGAAATAAAACATTATTTTTAGAAGATAATTTTTTATAAAGAATTTAATGGTGCTCTACTTTTTGTATTAAGAGATTTTTTAAAGTATTGTGTGTATCTATATTTCCTGAAAAAAATATAAACAGCTTAAATATTAAAAGCCTAGACATATACAAAGTTAGTTCACTTGGTAAAAGAAAGCAAACAAATGGAATTAGATGTTTTAAAATAAATTCAATTATAGATTTTGATTTTGAAAGTGCTTTGGATTTACTGCTAATCTTGATTTGTGTTCTTCAGATTACAAGATCATCTCAAGACCAGTATGACAAGTGCAGTTCACACTTGTGTCTTGATACTTTGTCTTATAACTTTTGCTTTGGCGACATTATCCCAGAGTGACAAAAAGAAGAAAAAGCCAAAGGATATCAGAGTAAGTGGAAAATATTGTAATTTTGAAATTATTTGATTTACAAGTAGAATTAGAGATTTATACATAAAAGGCAAACTAACAAAGTGAAGGACTTTTTTCTTATAGATTATGGCTTTTAAACAAGCAGATAGCTACATGTATGCATGTATGTTTATGTATATATATATATATATGATAGAAAAATGTTAGAAAAAACAAAAAAACATGAATGTGTATTAGTGCCAACGCGTTTC
>JAUZSX010292606.1:0-14014 GCA_034780655.1 Idiosepius hallami
TTTTTGTGACCAAGTAAATCCCTCTGGCTGACTTGGGTAGGAATTGAAACCGCTATCTTCTGACAATGCTCCTCTGGTTCCAGAGGAGCATTGTCAGAAGATAGATAATTTTTTTCTTTTAAATTTTAGATTTACATAGGAACCATGAATCTTTCTTATTTTTAGTCTGGAATTGCTTAGAAAAAAATAAAAGTAGAAGTCTGTTCAATCATAGAATTCTAATGTAAAGATTTTTCAGCAAAGATCGTAATTTTATGGACAACATATAAGTTTTATTGCTATTCAATATTTTGCAAAGGAAATTGTTAATTTCTACATAGCTGAAGAATGTACAATAAACTTATTGATAGTTTTCACAACAATTTGTTCAGTTATAAAATTTTAAATCTTATACTAATTTTATATATATCACACCATCAGCCTGAAGAATAGAACCTACTAAACTACTTTGCCAATTTTTTGTCTAAAATGAGCACAAAAGAAGCATCAAAGCACCTGTCTGATCAAGCAAACAAGGCCAGAAAATGTAGTAGATCATAATATTGTTTGCAAATTTTGTTTGCATGTTTATTTTGTTTTACAATATATTAATTTTGTAAATTTTGTATATGTATGTATGGAGTTTTCATTTCTTATAGTAAATAGCTATGGACGTTTGCTTGATATAACACAATAATAATTATTTTTACTTACACTTTGACATAGAGCTAATTTAAAACAAAACTACTGTAAATTAAATCTCATTAATCATGCAATTTACATGAGTCCAGATAATTAACAATCAGCTTTTGATAAAGGAGTTTTTTTTTTCCTGTATTATTTTTTTCTCACTTTCTTTTTTTCTGGGTTTGCACTGTCAATTCAGTAATAACTTTTCTTTTTGCAATTATTTTACTTTTGTACAACAAAGTTTTATTAATTATCATAAATATCTAATGATATGTTTCAATTATAAGTCTTGAGTTAATAGTCTAAGTGTTAAGACACACTCACAATGATATTTTAACCTTCACCTTTGGATCCCCACTTAGCAATATAACCAAGTAGCCACTCAGAGCAGTTCTATCAAAAATCTAATATATTAGGGTCGAAATGTCAGTGGGTTTTTTTTGAGAATTTCTACTACTTTGAATTATAAGAGTCAATAAAAACTAAGTGCTATAATAGAAAATTTGGTCAAAGCAAAATAGAAGAGACTATAAGAAACATGGATTGAATAATCAGAAAAAAAGCATTGAAAAATAAGAGGAAAACCACCAAATCATATGATGGGTCTGCATAGAATTAGAACTCTGTAATTAAATGTAAACACTATTTGCAGTTTTAGACAGCTGGATCCATAATAAGAGGCCAGGTTTATAAAATATGTTGTCTAAAATAGTTCTTAGTTTTCTCGCATGTAACAAAGGCTTGATATAAGAAAAGAAAAAACACAAGATTGACTCAGGTGAAAATTGTATTTGGCTTTAAGAGTTAATTAAAAAAAATATTGATAGCTTATACATGCTTCAAGAAAATTGACTTATAATGAATGCTCTCCATTTTCTTGTTTCTTTTTTTAACAAACTATGAAAGATTGGTTCAGATATTTCAAATAAATTTCAATACTAAAAACACTGTTAACCTTTTAATCGCTAAAGAACCAAAAGAAATAAATTTCGATACTAAAAAGACTGTTAATCCTTTAAAACCTAAAGAACCAATATATCAGCCCTGGTGACCTAAGGCAAAAGAAGACACACTCACAATGATATTTTAACCTCCACATTTGGATCCCCACTTAGCAATACAACCAAGTAGCCACTCAGAGCAGTTCTATCAAAAATCTAACATATTAGGGTCGAAATGTCAGTGTCTTTTTTGCCTTGGTTACTAAGGCCGATATATCGACCCCCTTAAATTCGAAAGGATTAAAGTAAAATTGTATGAAAATTATTAGTAAATCTTTAGCTGCAGCTATTGAAGAAATTAACGAGTCAAAGACAACAAACTAATTTTGGGGAAAAGTTGAGCTGATAAAATTGCATTATGGGCAAAGCTAAATCCAATTGAATACGGACAATAGAATCTCTTGAAAAGATAGCAATATTTCAAAGACATAAGACGTATCAACAAGTTGGCAGCTTATTGGTATAGGATGAGGTGGAGAGAGGAAGAAATATCTTGGAGATCACAGCTTATAAGACTAAAAATAGGAAAATTCACATCTCTGATAATAGACACACAGAAATCAATAGCTTTAGGTGACTGGCAATTTCTCATTGAGAATTATTTGAGTCACTAGAGATAAAATATGTACCTACAAGTTGTATTTCTCTCTTTTCATTTCATTTGTCAAAGTTTTTCAAACATTTAACATACTAGAAAAACTATCAGAATAGCATAAGTATATATATATATATATATATATATAAAATATATTTTTGCAATCTGTAGACATGCTTGTTTCGGAGTTCACTCCTTGTCAGTACAGCTACGCAAACCCCAGGATCGCCATTAGCCAGGATCGAAACCCTCACCAACACAGTGCCAGTCAATTTCTTCAAATATAATTTTTATTTAGGAAGTATTATCATTATTATCATCATATTCGGATGCTCAACTCCACAACAAAATTAGTTGTTAAAATAAAAAGAAAAAACTGAATTAAAAATGTTAAAAAGAAAAATTTAAATTGTTTTAAATAAAACCTGTTTGAATGTCTGAAGAGAGAGAGAGTGCAGAGAGGGGGGCATTTGTGGATATATCCAAACTTAAAAGTTCCCTTAAGACGTATCAGTACAGATTATCATTCATGCAGAGCTTTATAAGCTATTGTCATCTAAAAACAGTTTATAAAGAAAGATCATAAAATAACATCAAATGACACACACATAAAAATCAACTGAGTTTTTATCACTCTTTTAGCATTTCTAGAGGTTTAGAAATTTAAAGGAAGACCTGAAACTATGAGATTTATAATTTTGCTAAAATTTAATAAAAAAAGAGAAAGGTTTCAAATAGCTTTGAAGCTATTGAGTATTAAATTAAAACAATAAGAAGTTATGAAGTGGTTATGTTTTCTTACCTATAAATTATTATTAATGGGTATTCCCTGATATTAATAAATACTTAACATTGTTGTAAGAGAGGTAGATTTATGCTGTCTGAGAAGTTTGTACTAAGCAGTCATTTCTTTCTTAATGTTTGGCTATCTTTTCATTTTCCACTTTTAGTCATTTTCAAGTATTTAAGGTTAAAATATTTTGTGAATCAGGATTTGGGTCACCACACACTCAAGTAAATGTTAGCCTTCACAACATTTTGTGAACAAATATTTTGGCCGATCTTAAGTAGTTATGTATTAGTACAGCAACTTGCCAACAAGAATTTTGAAAACTCAAAACTTTAACAAGGCTATATTAAAAAAAGGAAGATCAAGATGTTTACCAAAGCTACAAAACATTTTTGGGATACAAGGATTATTATTTGAATATCAATCAAGTTGTTTGAAATACAACATAAAGAACTTGACACATAGCAAAAGTAATTGAAAATGCTGTTTGAAAATCTTATGTTTAGAGTTTTTCTCTATGTTAAGGCATTACGTTGAAATTTAATTAATAATAGGAAGTTTTTTTAAGACAGGTCATATGAAAAAATATTTTTTTTTTATAGAAAGTTAGTTTACATAAAGTACAAAAAGGAGTATTTTAAAATAGTGAAACAAGAAAGAACAACAAAAACTATTTGAGGCAAGAGAAGGAAAACAGTAAATTGAGGACAAAAATACTTGAAAAATTTAAATTTTTGGTAAAAAAAAAACAATGAAACATTAACTAGGAATAAGAATGAAGATTATGATGCTTTTTTACAGGATACTATAATGAAAATGATTGCTGAATTTCGTCCTATGCCAAAAGAAAAAATAACATTTTTGTTATATTTTCATGATATGAAGACCTTTAGAAAATGGTCTGTGCAAATTGACCTCACTGTAAAAAGGTCAGACTTGTGCTAAGAAAACTAAGCAGAGTCAACACAAAAAGTTCATAAACTACATGTTACAAAAATAAGAAAAAAGCTATGTGATAGGGTGTTTAAGGAGACAGTTTGCTTTCTAAAGTATGAATTCCTAGAGGAATGTATAAATTCATGTGCTTAGCTTTGGGATTAAAGTCTCCCCAGCTATTTTTCAAGAAGTGATAAATAGGATGCTCTGTGAAATTTATAGTGGCAAATTCATGTTTAGAAATTCTTTTTTAATGCTATTTAATGCTAATATGAGAGTTTAAATCCCAGTTGCAAATTTGAATCCTAATCATTCCATTCATGGTGACATTTGGACTAATACCCCTTTGAAAGGTATGAATCTTTATAGCTATGTACTAAAAAATTAATAGATAAAATAAACAACTAGTTATAGACAAAAAATGATTGTTCTTGAATTAAATGACCCAAAAAGTCTGATATGCCGTAAAATAAACAATTTTTCTATACTTCCTTCCCTCTTTCTATTTTTGAAGTAAAATAAGACATAACATTTCCAATCTCTTGATCAGCAGGTGCAGCCTTCTTACTTTTCCAATAATATTAAACACTTTTAGCTTCTTATCAAAATACTGATGGTGATGATAATGGATATCTCAAGAAGGAATTCAATACAATGATAACACTTCTTTTTCCCTCTAGTTTATTTAATCAAAAGAATAAAGATATCTCGAGTATGTTTTTCTTTTTTGAGGCAGAGGTGTGTGATTATTTCACATTTTGTTTCAGAAAGTATTGGCCAGGATTTCTGTAATTAGAAACTAAAAGTAACTTTAATTCCACCAACCAAATCTTTTAGCCATAGGTTAATGTTCAGAGTTAATGGAACACTTCATCTTAAAGGTTTATTTACAAAGGTCAGCAACCAGTGACCATAAATTTTATACAAACATGGTTCAAACAGTTGTTATTTAATGAATACGGTGCTATAGAATTGATTGTTATCTGTTGATATCTGCAATATCACAAGTTATGTCTGGTCACATGCAGCATACCAATTTCGTGTCCAATTATTTAAATATCAATATTATGTTATTGTTAACAATTTAGTATGAAATAGAAACTTAATATTTTATCAATGAGAAATAAAAATTTAATAATTACAATTCACTGAACCATAAAAAGTTGGAGAGAAAAACTAGATTTATATGTAGTCAATAAACTAATAAGAATTATTAGATTTAATTTTTCTTTCTTTCTGAACATACAAGTTTCTACTATCTAGAATATTTTTTATCAACATTAATTATGTTATGTTTGTAAGTGTGTGTTTATCAACTAAGAGATGTATTTGTGTGTATGTGTGTGTGCATTTATCTATTAAGAGATGTATGTGTTTATCAATTAAAATCTTTATGCGTGTGTTTTTTTCTTTCTTACATATTAACATCTTTTTGGCTGTTGGACCAAGGAACATGAAGTCCAGAATGTCTTATCATGAAGCAAAACAGTCAAAATCTGAAATCAGTTTTTACCTTAAACTTGAATGCCATTCTTTTATGGGCAACGTTTTATAAATTTGGGACTAACAACTTCTTCAAGTGATGAAAAATATATGAATCACTTCCTGCTTTATATAATTAATTGTCTTTTAATTGTATAGAAATTCCACCCACTCCTTACTGGTGGCAGGAGGAATGGTCATTCAGTCAGGTGATCTATGAAAAACATGTCAAATTATGCCTTAATTATTGGTGAATTCATTAGAAAGACAAGAATTTTATTAGATTTAAATAATAATACAAGGAAAGGAGAGAAAAAAGATTTGAAAAAATGAAAAAGAAAGTATTTTTGAAACTAAATAGAATAGATACAAAATAAAAGGGAAGATTTCTTTTTTTTTCCCTTTTAAACTTTGAATTATGGTCAATGAGAATTTAGATCAAATTTAGAATCACTAGGTAATGAATCAACTGTTATAAACTATCACAAAGTTAGAAAGACATTAAATGTTTTCTAAATATTTGTGGTTAAACTAACTAATTTAATTAATTAAACTGATTAATTCAAAAAATATACAGGAGTAAGTGAGAGGAAAAAAATGGTTATAATCTACAAGAAAGATAATTTCTATTGAATTAAAGATAAATAAAAAATGAAGATATGAATAAAATTCTGAAAAGTCAATGAAGTAAGTAAGAACCCTAAATGAAATGGATGATGGATCTGCTGAGGCTGAAGTGAAAGTCTACACAAGTGATGAACAGTGCAGAATTTGAGAAGTAAGAAAATTTCTTTTGTTCAGAGTCAAAGTATGAAAGACTAATGAGAGATGATTTGACCTGTTCATATAAAGAGGAAAGTCTACAAAATTAACCTGAGAAAGTTTAATGGAACAAGTTTCTATAAAGGGTTTGGGAATCATTAATATTATTTAATTGCCTAATGATGGATCTAAAAAGAAAATTATTTAATTGAGTAAAAAGAAAAAAAAATAGATTTTAGTTTTTGTAGCTGGTACATTTTGAAAGTAAAATAGAGAATAAGAAAGAGAAAAGTTATTTTATAATTTTATTTCACTTTCAACTTTTAGACTTATTTGTTGTGTAAATCACCAGGGAACTTTAAAACACTGTCATCTCTACTTTAATTATAGAGAGAGCCTAATATTCTATTCACTGAAAAAAGTGGTGTCAATTTTTTTAAACTTTTTTTTCTATTCAACCTTTATGTAAGACTATTTTACTTTTAATGTTTGTTCTTGATTAAAAGAAATCTATAAAATATCTAATTAACAACATACAAATTGTTTGGCTTAATGGAATTTACAGAGTAAGTTCCAAATTTCAATCTATCTGAATAGCTGTTAGAGTCAAATGATAATCCACAGTTCAAGAAATTCAAAGACAAGACTATATTTCCTGGATCTTAAGTACAACGAGAGATGAAGTTTTGCTAATAGTTTGAATAATTAGAATTCTCGGTTGATTATAGATTTTGAATTTCAATAAAAATCTTGGATGGATTGTCATTCTGGCAACTAAAATTAAAGACTGACTCAAAGAGAACAATTAACCTTGTTTGGCTGTACTCAATGGTCATAACGATTTCACAAAGACAAATAAAGAAAGAAAAATTTACTAAAAGTAATGAAAATATTTTCTGTCTTCATCTCTATGAGAGGAATTTCTGGAAGGAAGTAGGAAAAATAACAGGTAATCAAGAAAGATGTAGATGTCAGTGCCAGAGAGTTCATTGATTGGTCGCAGATTGTATATGACGAGACTGGAATGACTCACTCTACCCCCTGCATATATAAGTAAATGAATAGAGAACAGATTTCATTAGAGATTCAAAATACAGGATTTATGCAACTGATAGATATCCAAAAGGTAAGATTCTGGTAGAGAGAGCTGTCTTGTCCAAAGGTTTGGATTGAGAGAGAAAGAGAGAGAGAGATATATATCTAAGCCTAGGAACATAGACTAACAGAGAATGAAGAAAATGATATATATTGATATCCACATGATTCTTGGAAGTAATAAAACAAAGAAAAGTGAAAATTCAAAACAATGTTTAGTGCTATTGATGATTGTTTGAAAAAAATAAAAATAAAAATAAATAAATGGTTGCTTTTGTACCCACCCAAAGGCCCCCATATGAGTGTGAACTTGATGAACTTGATGAAATGATGATGCCAGGTTAGATTTTTTACAAAGGGTCTCCTCTTCTTTCAATTTCATGATCCTTATCAAATTTCATTTTATAAATTAATTGATCCTGATAAACTTGATCTGGATGTTGTAAATGCTCAGCTGCTATGAAGACAGACTATCTAATGTTATGGTGTCATGTATCTTATAATGAGAATCACAGAGAAGAAAAGAAAGATGGAATTAAACCAAACCATTAAAGAGTTACATGCTTGTTATTTTACAAAGCATAAAATAAACCATATAAAAAGAGAGATAAACACAAATCCATTGAAGGTCATAATAAAAAGAATGAAAGAAATGGAAAAAACAATAAATGGAAAGAATTAAAAAGAATTAAACAAAAGAAAAGAAAAAATACAATATGAATATGAAAATTATTTCACAAAAGAAAAAAATTTGAGAAAAAAAATATTTTAGCAAAACTAAAAAATCTTTTTTTGCAAGAAATAAAACAAAAAAGCAACCAGAGTGATAATCAAAATAAAATGAAAATAAAATAAAGATCATAAGTAAACTGAAAATCCAAAACATTTCTTTACAAAACTAATCTTATAGAAATTTTACCCAATTTGCCAATGTCTATATTGTTTTGATCAACTTATCTTAGACTTTCTTTGTCAAATAAAATAAGATAGAACAGCTTAGCTTAAGGCAAAACAATCGTTTTTGTTCTCTTCTGAATTAACTTCCAACGAAAGACTACTATTATTAGCATTTAGTCCTTACATGTATTTTATAAGAATATTTAGTCCTTACATGTATTTTATAAGAATATTTAGTCCTTACATGTATTTTATAAGAATGCATAAAATAAAGTATGAACAAAATTATATCAATATCTTTGGAAACAATATTATATTTTCTATGAATTACTATTCAACGGTTATATTTAAGATCTGTATTAACTGATCAATCTTTCATGAATTTATTGACATTTTAGAAACAGCATAGTAATTAAGACATGATTGTAAGATATTTAAAGTTATTCTAAAGGGATGAGTCATAGTTAATCTGTTATTTTTATTGAAATGGGATCGAGAACAAAATGAAAACATTTAATATGTAAATGAATCTAATGAAAATGATAATTAAGCTATAGTTTGTGTAGGTTTTACATTAACTGTATTGTTTGAAAATAAATATTTTCCATAAAATAGGGTTATCTTGTTTTATTCTTATTAACAAAGTGAAAGAGAATCAAAGAAGCATAAAAGATTTTTAAATTAAGAGCATATTTTCATTTTTATCTGGAAATTTATATTCACACATAAATTATATAATAAAGATTAAGAAAAAAACTTAAGATAGAAAGAAATAAAGAATGATTCTTAATTAATTATTTTTTAATAAAAGAAAAATAAATGATATTATATTATGGACAAATACCATAAAAGGAAAGACTTGCAGTTTTTTAAGCCTAAAAAAGGGTTAACAATCAATTTTTAAAATCATTCCTCCAACCTATGCCCAATCTATTTTTATTCCATTTTTATTCAACACAAATTTCTTAAACATTTTTAAAAACCCTTGTATGATCTGATTTGTTTTATCTTTTATAATAATCTAAACACAACAGGAAGCATAGAGATGAAAATGCAAGATAGACACTCAGCTGAACTCAATGACTAAATGCTTTTAAATAAAAATGCTTTTTAAAGGTGAGCTTATTTGATCAAAATCACAAGAAAAGAAAAGGTGTAATGTCTTTTCTCTCTCTTTTCTTCCTATGCACCAATTCCTCTTGATTCCCACCCCTACTTGAAATAGATTCTCAGATTAGACAATAAATAAGCACCAACCAGCCAGTCTTAAAACAGGCTTTTTCAGATGACTCAAGAGTCTCATTCAATGTTTATCTCTTTTTTTTTATCTTGCTTCTCTATTGTTAGTACATAGATTATATCAGATAAAATAATGCAAAAATACTATTTTTTTTCTACGTTCATTATGGAGCAGGGTGGAGGGGTGGAGAATGCCATTGAAAAATCATATGATACTTTTATTTTATTATTCATTCTACTCTAAAATTCTGTAAATTTCTTAGATATTAAAAGAAAATTCTGTTGCTGAAAAACATTCTTAGAATAGAAATTTCTTTTAACTGTCAACTCAAATACATTTTATATGCATCATTCAACATCACTTTCATATCTCTTTTATAATAATAACTTATGTATATTGGTTTATTTGTATAGTGTCACACTCTGGAGATTAAAAACAAAAACATGTTGCCTGTATGAGTCATCAACATCAGAGCCCCTAGATTACCCTCATTATTTTTATCTTAAAATCTGATTCTATACTGACTTTGCTATGAAGGCATTGCTTATATAAGAGAAATTTTAATAATAATCATAATTTTCTCAATCAAACATACTACATTTTTTGTACTGTTTCTTTATTCCGATTATTTTATCAACTTTTTAAATATTAAAATCTGTTATTTTTAACAGACATGTACACTGGATGTTAAATAAATGAGCTTGATAAAAGTCAGAGATATATTTGCATGTCTTATACCTTTTAAGAGAGAAATCAATTCAAAGAATGATGTATAAATAAATCTTTATAGAATATGTTGGCTTCTGAAAAGTCAATTTTTTTTTAATCCATTCAATATCAGATTTCATTTATTTTTGTTTCTCTTTTCAACTTCAATAAAAATGGATTCTTAAAAATGGAGAAAACTTTTTAGATGGATGTCCATTTCATATTTAATCTTTCCAAACATCTGTTAAAATAGTTTCAAAAATGAGCACAAAGAAAGCATAAGGATTTGTCATTTATATTCAAACTAACATTTAAAATAAATAGTTTTTAAATTATTGCTGAATAAATCTATTTATAGGAGGAAGAAACTTTTCTTTTCTTTTTTTTTTGTCAATCCTTGACATGACGTTTGGTAATTTGCATATGTATTATACATCTTTATATTAATTGGCCAAAATATCATAAATTTAATAATTTTAAAGATCTTTTATATTTTGTAAAAATATAATCCACTTAACAAATATTAAAAGTTATTTTGCTTTCAGATAATCTATCATAAGGCAACTTTGAAAGATTCATTGATGTTGATTGATGATCACTTATTCAATATTTTATCAATTATTTAAAAAATAATTTGAAAATTGCAAGAATAAACTAAAATACAAATTGTGGTTGGTAATCAACTTCATGTTAAGCTTGAAATTGATTAAATAACCACTATATATATATTTCTATATTTTATAACTCCAAAAATTGAGCAAAGGAATAAGAAAGAAATTTAAGAGTTTTTTGGCAATACCAACTTCATTATAATCCATTCTTTGTCAGTTTTTTTTTCTCATCCAATCTAATTTAATGACAAAATTTTTTTAAAATCATATTTGAACAAAATGAATTTTAGTTGATTTTTCAGTTTATCAATTAATCAAATGATTTTAAAATAAAAGTGGAAATAATGAAGGTCTTTTTTTAAGAATAATTTCGAACTTCTTTAGAAAATTCTATTTTCTATCTTTTTTTTTTTTTGCTTATTATTTGTGAGAAAAAGGAAAACTTTTATTCATAATCTTAATAATAATAAATTTGAATTTTTAATAAGTTTTCTTTTTTTACTTTTCTTTCATGCAACAATATTTCAAATGAAAAAAATAAAAACAAGATAAAGATAAAAATAGAAGAGGACAAATATAGAAGTAAAAACAAAAGTAATTAAAAGTAATTCAATTTATTTAGAACTAATTTAGTAGCTTTGAGAGACTTGACTAATAAATCAGATTAAATTCATAGTTGCATTTCATTATTTTCATCATAAATTGATCACTGAGCCTTTTAATGTTATTATTTAATATTTTCTTGGAGATAATTATAGCTTTTTAAAAAATTTCTTTACTTGGTTTATTTGTCTATTTAGAACTATTTATAAATCCTTAAATATTAAATCAAACCAATAGTTTAAATTTCTTTTTGAAGCTTTTTGATTAGGTACATCTATTATTATCAATTGGTCTTCTTTGCAGATCAATGAACCAAGAATTGTCTATTGGGAAAAAACAAATGTTAAGTTAAAGAGAAAAAAAAACAAGCTTTTTTTTTTTCAAAAGAAGAGTTGAAAATGGAATATTTTTGTGTTAAGGTCAATTTGTTGGTGTTTAAGTTCTTTTATGTCCATAATTAGATTACGAAGAAAAGACAAAAGAAGGAAGAAAGAAAAAGAAAAGATAAAGAATAAAAGGAATGATAATATTTAATAGAAGGAAAAAATGAAGATGAAAGCAAGACAAGTTTGTAGTTGAAGAGAGTTTGCATTTTCATTTTACAATTGAAAATAATTTTCCAAGTGGTTTTGGGATGATTATGGAGGGAAAAAAAAGATTGGCAGCCAAAAGTTTGGAATAAAAGAGTTCAAAAAGGAAAAATTGAAAAACTATGCAAAAATGTTCTTTTATTGGATGATTATTGATATTTAATTGATATGAAAATGATTAAAATCATTGAATAAAGAAAAACAAGCAGAAAGTGACAATTGAAGTCAATGGCCTATAATTGGAACAATCTAATCAATTTGACCATAATTATCAATATAGAATGTCATTGATTAAAAGAAAGAAGAGAAGGTGATGAAATTTAATATCTTATTGATTGATTAGACATGCTAACACAATGAAAATTTTTAAAATAGAAAAGATCCATAGAGATGGGGAAGAGTAGTAAGAAAGAGGGAGAGAGACCATTTCTAAAGAAATTGGTATGTGATACTAGTAGATATAAAGTTTAAGATATCAATGTTATTGTGTGTATTCTTAGAAGAAATATATGAATAGGCAAATGGTGTTTTCTTTAAAAAAAGGAATGAAGCACAGGGAGGATACAGATTCTGTTACAGAGCGAGTGCATCAAATAAATGGATAATAGTGTTTTTAAAGAAATCTTTCTATTGTGCAAAGAAGACAAAGAAAAACAAATTGACAAATAATTAGAAAATCAGCTTAATTCAGCCTCGACCACTCGATACTTCTAGACAATAAAGGATGTAGGATGAGGCAAAGAAACATAGCAAATACCTCATAAATATTTCAATAATTCTATAAATGTATTTATATTGGTATTACTTAAAATTGGTCACACGATCAGTGTGTCTAGGTCATATTGAAGTCAAAGGCAAATATCTTCTATATATTAATACGATAAAAAACTTTGTTGGTTATCATGACGTCATTCGCTAATAAAGTTTTGGATAATAAGTGCAGTTAAGAATAATTTGGATGAAAAGAAGATTGATACCATTTTATTGTTACGTTAGATTTCAATTTCTCTTTAATTTACAATCTGATCTGAATTAACGGGACACTGATTTTTATATTGAAAGAAGGGAAGTTTTCATTTTTTGTTTATGAGATGAAAAGGTTTATGTTAATGCGAGGTTTAAGTCATCAACTACCGTGGATTTTACACGGGTTCTGCTAGTTACAATAACTGTATAAAGAAATTATTTAAAAAATACTGCAATCCAAAATCCTTTCACACTTTTTTTTTGGTAATTCTGGATTCACAGCGGTCACTTTAAAATCTACGGTGGTGGGTGTGATCTAGAAAACTAAGTTTTTTTTAACCTTCTTAAACTAACTAGACTATGTTTTAGCTAAAACCTCTCTAGAGGCAAGAAGCTGTTAGGTAACTACTATTGAACCTGACTTTTTTTTCTTTCTTTGCACTAAGTGAACTTTTTCCTTTTCTCTTTTATAGGGTTGTTGTTGGTGTGGCTGGCTACACAACAGCTGACACACACACACTTTGAGAAGCAAAGCACCACACCACACCCACTTCATTATCACTATCATAAACAATTTCAAAAAAAAAAAAAAAAATCTAAATGTTTTTTTGGTGGGGGGCTGAATTGAAACTTCTATCATCTTTGCCTTCCTTTTAAGAAGACATTTTCTTTTGAGAAGTTACAACAAATTATTCTTGACCAGGTTTTGTTATTTTTGAAAACAGTCTAAAAAAACAAAAAAACATTTAGCCCAACTCCATATAGTTTGGTCATTCATTCACTTTGCTTTTAAAGGTAATGAATGCTCTATATCCGTACCCTCGGGTGCCAATTAAATAAATACCTATTGTTTAAAGCATGTGGCTGGTCTATTGGCAACCATCAAAATAAAGTAGCACTCGAGGGTGAGGATATAGAGCAATACCGATTTTTTTTTCCGTTTCTTCCTTTAATCTTTTTGTCAAGTAAGTTTATTTTATTTATAAGATGGTCAGTGATGGTGGAGCATTGGTAAAAGCTTGGGCTCTGGAATCGTATTACATGAGTTCAAATCCCAGTCAAAACCATT
>JAUZSX010292615.1:0-14014 GCA_034780655.1 Idiosepius hallami
TCTATTAAAGAACCATATTAGGGTCGAAATGTCAGTGTGTCTTTTTTTGCCTTTGGGTTCTAAGGCTGATATATCGGCCCTTTAGGATCGAAAGGGTTAAATCAGCTAAGACTATTTTCTATGCTTGGAATTCATTTCCTTGCAAGTTTTTGATAATCTGTATCAGTACTCTGTAAATCGCTCAGATAATTACCCTTCTTCAAAGTATACTACTGTTGTGAGAACTCACCCACACACAGACATAGACTGTACCAAACTATATATATGTATCGCAGTGTTCTAGCTAGAGTAAACATCACCTGGGGTGGTCTGATCTTATGTCATTCCATTGACCCCCAAATATCACCCTATGCTAAATGCAACATTTCTGAAATAGATCAAAGTACCCTATACAACCCCATTAGTAAACTGGTGGGGCAACATCTTTTATCATATGGTTGGTGCACTTTGATTAATAGAGGTGTGGCGTAACTCAGAAGAGCTATTGTTTTCCATATGTGAAATTTAAAAAAAAAACCCTGGATAAAACATGACAAAACTAGATTTATAAGGTTTTGTCCTTGTTTTTTTTTTTAATTTGACCACTCCAAAACTTGATTTCTATGCCTTTTAATAAACAATAGCAATTGAACCGAAAAGGCACACCAAATCTTAAGACTAAAAACAAACGAATCAGATTAATTAATTGATTGATTTATTTAACCATAATAACGACTCTCATTAAGTCATTCAATACTGAAAACAGTTTTTATATGCTCTGTCCAGTTTACTTGTTTTACAGTTTTTGCTTGTTTATGCTTTGTTTGTATTCGTTTAGTCCATTTTTTGAAGGTGGTTGTTCGTCTTTAATTATTTTTGGAGAAGGAACTAGTTTTATTTGTTTCCATTGAGTTTTTTTTTTAAAGGGTTTGGTTTTATATTCTGAATCAGAAGACAAGTTTATAATTCAGCTAATTTTAAAAGACAAGGGGCGTTCCAAAAGTGATGCCACTTATTTTTTTTAAACTGATTTTTGAAAAGTTGAAAAACTACTTAGACGGAGGTGATACCATTAAAATGAGTGACCTTTTGTGCTCCAGAATTTACCACCATTCTCAGTGCACTTTTGCCAATGATGAATTCCAAAAGTTAGAAATAAAAAAAATACACTACTTTTCAAAATTTAATATTGGGCTATGAATCTGTGTGTCTCACTTGGGATTTTTCATTCATTCACTGACTGATACTTAGGGTTGAAGTAAAAATAAGCGAATGAATGCCAATCACTCCCCTGAGCATAATACTACTTTTGCCCCCCAAGTGTGGATGTTGCACATCTGTGATAATTTAATAATAACAATACAATCTTTAATAAAACCATTATTGGTGACAGTATATATTGTCGAAGTAAATAAAAAGCTGAATTGGTCGGATTTCGGGACAAAGCTAGCTAAATTTTCAGCATCCAATTTGTGGATTAAGATTGAAATAACAAATTACAATGTAGATCTATTTTTGAGACTGTTGTGTTATCCTCATCCTTTATCATTGTTACCTTCACAACCTTCGAAAAAAAAAATTATCTAGCCGAAAATTCCAGAAACACATACGAACTAAAATGTTAACCTAACCAAGTTAAAATTTTCCTTCGAAAAAGTGAGAGAAAAATTATGATTTTATACAAATTCTTTTTTTTCAAAAAGCCGGGCCACTGTTCTTAAAAGTCATTAATAGGGTTTGTTTCTTGTGACAAAGAGGCCTAGGCAATTATTATTATATTTTTTTAAGTAAGAATTTATTTATCTTTGCTAAATTAAAAAATACTAACTTCGTTTCTCTGGACTATTCTTTCATAGTACAATTTATGCGGATACACCGGAATGCAATACGCATGCGTCCAAATTTAGCATCAAATTATTTTTCACATTGAAAAATATTTTTCAATTTTTAAACAAATATGTCTGGACAACGACAGCAAGTTGATATTTCAACTTTATCTCTACAACAGTTGAATCAGTTATCGCAACAACTTGAGCAGGTAGCTATACGATTATCGTTTTATTTTGAATTATAGTATAGAAAACATTTTCAAATAAAAAAAAATCATTCCAATGATTTGTCATGGCGCGTTTATTGTTGCCTGCAGAAGAAAACATTTTTTTTTTATTAAAACGTAGAAGTTATTATTTAATATCAAGAATTATTAATGACTAAAAAAAATAACCCATCTTTTTATTTAATTCTTAGTCATTTTTTTAGCATGATTGTCCGTATAATGTTATAAGATTTTGTCACGTGGAGGAGAGGAATAAGATTGAAAATGAAACAACCAAATAAAGAAAACGTTTCAGCAATATTTTCGGTCTTATTTATTTATATATTTTTTCATTGATCAAACTAGATTTCCATTCATTTATTTAATTTACAAAATATTTAAACTGGGTTTTAAAATTACTAAAAAAAAACAAAAAAACTACAAACTTTTCCGTTTCGAACTGTTTAAAAAAATTATATTTCAAAATCTGACAGTTGGTATATTTTTAACACAAAGACAGATTTTTTTAATTTACTCTAAACAGGTTGGTATACATAGCGGCAGTCTGTAATCAACACCTGCAAAGCAATAATCGATATCTTAAATTTATTTCCAAGTTGATATAAATTTGATTTACTTTTGATGGAAATTTTTAACGTTTTTTTTTTCTTGCTAATTGTTGCTTGTTGCTAATGATTATTGCTTTTGTTGAATTAAAAAAAATCA
The DNA here is from genome assembly GCA_034780655.1 of Idiosepius hallami. NCBI lineage: Eukaryota > Metazoa > Mollusca > Cephalopoda > Idiosepiidae > Idiosepius > Idiosepius hallami. The sequence continues at coordinate 2,741 of JAUZSX010292615.1, forward strand.
AGGTATAATGAATAAAAAATGAAAAATCCAAGCATAGGCTAAAGGAATTTCTCAAAGCAGAAACCCACCCACCCACGGTCATATACCAAGATGAAATTCACAAAATTCTCATAAAATATCACCTTAGTGACATTGATGGAGCTAAAGACACCAAAAAGACTGCGCAGCCACATCAGATCAAACATAAAAACCCATTTAAAGAAGAAGCAATACTTTTAAGCCTATGCTTCAAACACTTGACATTATCTATAACAGTAATCCCCCAAAATTTATCATACTTTCAGATTCATGATCAGTATTAACATTATTACAAAATTAAAAGTTTGAAAAAGGCTTCAAAACTTTACTGAACAATATGACCAACAACAAAGAAATTCTACTAGACTCCTAGTCAAATAGGCAAAAAAATGAAATGAAAAAGCTGACAAAGCAGCCAAATCTGCCCTCTAATTAAACCCTGAAAATATCAAAATACCATTAACAGATCTAAAACCAAAGATAAATAAATTTCTCCAAAATAAATGGCAACAAGAATGGAACCAAAATACTCAAAACAAACTATTTTAAATATAACCTAAAGTAAATAAACACACCCCTATCCTTACAAAATTCGGGAAAGAACAAGTTATCATATCTCGTCTTTGTGTAGGACACACCAAATTGACACATTCTATTCTATAGTGAACATGGAACTTCAACCAAAATGAATAACATGCCTAACACCTTTTGCTCACAGTCATACTGAGAATGTAAATCATTCTTTCACCTCAGGGAGAAGCTCTTCAATGCTAATAATAGGATAAATCTATTTAAATATAATGATACAGAAAATATTATTAAATGCCTGAAAGAACTAAAGATTTATCAGAAACAAGAAAGACTTTAAATATCCCAAAAAATCAAGCCATATTGAGTGAAAAGAAAGTGTGTGGAGAGTGGAATGAAAAAGAAATGTCCTGAATATTATCAAAGCCAGAAGGCATTTGTTTGATTCTGATTTTAGTTTGGTGAAAATTGAATAAAAAAAATAAGAGAAATTCCAATGTTGAAATTGAATATTCTTATTACCATTATTACAAAAATGGAAACAGTATATTTTTCTAAAAATGTTATTTTTGCTAATTGATTAAATTATCAATAAAAACAATAAAATTATCATTATTTTTATTGGTTTAAAAATATCCTCCTCCATCCCATAAAACTTCTGACTTTTTTGTCTTTACATTTCTTTTAAACAATGATTTTATATTAACAAATCCTTTTAAAGAAAGGGGGGGAATGATTTGATATTAATTGATTGTACATGCTTGTTACATTTTATTTTTATTTAACTCCAAATGAAATTCAAGAAAATAAGAGTTGACCTGGAAAAATAGCTACTAAGGGGTCAAAATTTGGAATTTCATCACCCAGGCAATAAGAAGAAAATATCATTATCAAAACCTAGAAAAATCATATAGAAAAATATGAGCATGAAAAGTAATATGGTTAAGATTAAAGTTAAAAAAGAGAATAAAAATACTGTTAAAACTAGAAAAAAAGAAAAAAATATAATAAATTTATAACTTAAAATATTGCAGCATTATGAAATCAATATGTAAAACTGAATTAAACAAAAATTCTTAATGCTGCAATATTTTAAGTTATAATTTTTTTATATTTTTACTAGAATATCTTATACTTTTCTTTTTTAGTTTTAACAGCAGTTTAATCTTAACCATATTACTTTTCATGCTCACATTTTTTTTATTTAATTATCATATGTTTTTGACTTTTAACATTTTCATTTGAATTTGTTTAATATTGCATCATTTCTTGTGTTTAAATTATGTTGAATATGTTGAAGAATGAATTTAAAAAAATGTCATTATTTTTATTTTCAGGAAATCGAGTTTTTCACAGCTTCTTTGAGTCAATTGAAAGTAACACAAACTAAATTTTCTGAATCTCAAGAATGTTTGGGAAAAGTAAATAAAGAAAATTTGGACAAAGATATTTTAGTTCCACTGACAGGCTCTGTATCCTTTTTTTATTATTAAACTTTTTTATTGGATTTAAAAATTAAAGTCATCTTTTGTACTTGGCTTAAAAATCTGGTTTGGTATTATGATGTAAGAATTTAATGATGAGAGTTATTGATTTGATTTTATTGTATTGAGCCAAACTCTGGGCTTTTCAAAGTGTCCTGCTTTTGGTGCTGACAAAAAAAGAGGCAATTTGTTTTACTTTTTTGTGATTTTAACAAAAACAATACAATCATTGATAAAACCATCATTGATTGCAGTGAATATTCATTCATCATTGGCTGTCACTCGTGGTCGAGTATGACTGTCCTATGACTTGGTTCTGTGGACCCTTTTGGGGGGGACGCCTGTACGTGATGTCTTTTTAACGTAGGGAAACTGATGCACCTGCAGTCACCACACGGCTTCTTGGCAAAGGATGGCCTTGTTCCAATGGCACGGGGAGAGAACCATGACGACTAGAGACCATTCTCTGTTGCAGCCTTCATTTGCCTTCAGTCCCGTTGTGTCACTGTGGACATCATCCATCGTTGAGGTCTTGCTCTATTTAACCCATAGCTGGAGGGAAGATAGGTCTTCATACCTCTCCTAAGGATATTAGACGACATAATGTAGAAGGAACAACTTGAATTTAAACCTGTGTAGTACAGTTCTGAAGTCTGATTGTCTATCAACTTGGCCACGTTGACTGCCAGTGAATATTTGAGGCTATGTTATTTATTTGTTTGTATAATTAAAATCATAGATTTTTTTTAAAATGAAATGATCAATAATCTCTTTATTTCCTTAATGCTTCTAAAAGATGTATGTTCCTGGTCAGTTATCAAATGTCGAGGAATGTTTGGTTGACATTGGCACTGGATATTACATTGAAATGGTACATAAAATATTCTCAACAAATTTTTCAAAACTTTTTTTCAGTTATTTAAAGTGTTTGGAATCTTGATTGTTACATAACTCTGTTTTTTCTTATTCATTTTCAAATAATGATATTGTCAAGCTGGCTAGACACAACTACTTTCAAATGAAAGAAATCCAACAAGAAATATAATAGTCTGTGAAAAGTGTCTACATTTTTACAAAATTAAACTAAAACTCATTCAAACTGTCTCTTTTAAGCTCTTAGTAGGATTATAAAAAGAAAGGTTGATTCCTTTTGTCTATCATTGCATTACTCAGGATTCTGATAATCTACAAAATCAAAAGTTCTTATTTTGAGAAAACTTAAATTCTTTTGGACTTGTGTGTATTAGAATAGTTCAGCTTATTCACTATTTTCAGACAACTTATTTTAAAATTTGTCTCATATTATAAACTTTATTTAATGAACAGAAGTTTTTTTTTTTTTTTTTTTCAATCCTGCCATCTATAATGTAAGCAATCTCACCCTTATTTTTGTCAATATTATTGTACCTTACATCCCTAAGCTCATATCAATGAATAACAAAATTTACCTGTTCAACTCTAGTTGCCTGAATAAACTCTCATCTTATAGTTGCAAAAAAAAGTCAAAGTCAGAATGTAATTTTTAATTAGTTTGAAAGCACAAAGCCTGAAAAACAAACTAGGAATTCTTAATGTATTTTTCATGTAGCTTCAAATTTGTTTTTATTTTCAGTCTGTTGATGCAAGTAAAGATTACTTTAAAAGGAAAGTAGATTATGTCACAAAACAAATAGAAAAAATTCAACCATTGGTGCAAGATAAATACAAGATGAAACAAGGTGAGACATTTATATTCATCCTACTGTTAAATGAAACTGTTCTTTGGTTTTAAACCTTCTGAATTACAAAAGACTTCTCTTTTTTTTTCAAATACAGTATCAATTAAAAGAATTGTAGTGATTCTAAAATATGTTTATATAGACTATTTTCGTATATTTTTGTTTTTTCATTATTTAATGAATTTAGGCAATTTGTCAACTAGATATGGCAACACTGGGTTAGGTTAGTCGATGAAAAAAAAAATTGTGCTATGAGTCCATTGGTTAAAATCAACAATTATGAATTAGACACACAATTTTATTTATTGCACCAAACCTTCCACTTATATCAACACAACTTATCGTTTCAGTATACTGATAAAGTAACAATTTGTCACACCAGTTTATTTTGAATGACATACACTTTTTTTCTCAATTTTCTTCTAAAAAAATTGACAGGAATTTTTTATTTTCCCTGATGTTAAGAAAAACCTGGGTTCAGTTTTTTTAAAGATAACTTTTCTTTCTACAACCTCTCTAAAGGACCTGATGTTGATAGATTAAATTGATTTTTTTATATCAAAACTTTATAGTCATCTTTTAAATATTTACTTGTAGATTCACTTGTCACTTAACATAAATTTCCCAAATAGTGATAATTAGGTAGGGATAAATTATCTCCCTTTAATCACTGAATTACATAGATGTAGGGGGGGCATATGCCTTTTCATTCCAGGGATACAAAATTGGATTTTTCCTGGGTCTCATATAAGAATTAGATAACAATTACATGGTATTAGTCTTATAACTGATAAAACCTTCTAATGTTTATTTGGTGTGCCTATTTTGGTGGTAAGAGTAAAAAGATAATCTTTTGATTTTTGTGCTCAGGATTCTAAAGTGTAACAGGGTTTGGCATGACTAGATGATTGATTAGATCTGGTTTGTCTGGCCAAAGTTGGGTATTGTGGTGGTGTACGTTCTTCTCATCACCCAACTACTGATCACGGTCTATCCATCACTTCGACTTATCAGCACAACAATGAATTTTTAATCTTAATTTTTAAAAGAATAATCACATGTTGCTTAAGCCAAATAAAAACATTTTAAATTATTTTCTTTCTTAAAAAAAAAAATTGTTTCCTTGTTTAAATTTTTTATTAATTATGTTGAAATAAAAAAAGTTTTATATTTATTTTTGAAAAAGAATTTCTGCTTATTTAAAACTGTTAACTTCTCAAATAGGGATATTGTTTTCATAATTACGGTGATGAGAAAAAACGTGTCGATTATATGAACAGTATTACTTTCAACATTATTTAAAGTTTCTTTGATAAAGTTCTGCCATTGTGTCATTTAAAAATAATTTTTTTTAGATTCTTTATTTTTTGTTTGGTAATGTTTGTTGACATAAAGTAAAAATAAAATCAAACTATTTGGAGAAATTTGCTTAGATTTTTAATTAAATAAAATAGAAAATAAAATAGTTTGAATAAATGTTTTTTTGTTTATTTATTAAAAAGTGAATGATATTCACTTTATAGATTTTAATTATCTCATAAAAATACCCCCAAATTTCCAAGGAGGCTAAAATTTAACGTAATAAAATCATAATTACTTAAATAAATGTATTTTTTTTTCTTTGAGGTTACGAGTAGTCGACGTGATGAGAAGTCGGTAAACCATTGTGGTATCAAGACCTCTTTGCACCCAGGATCCCATCCTAAGATGTTATGGGTTGCAATCCACAGCCATCACGTTACCCCATTGAGAGATTTTTACCCTCTACTCTGAAGAAGTCAGTGTATTCTAAAGCCCTACTAATGAGGCAATTCAGGATTTGTTTAAATTTAAGCATCTCAAATTTGCTTTTTGGTATTTCAGCAGCCATAGAATTCCAATGAGTTCTGCTAGTTTATGATTAATTTAAAAGACAAATGGTAAACAAATTAGTTTTAGTTGCTATTCAGAATCTAATAACTTGAAAAATTTTATTTTCCAGTTGTTATGGAAATGGTTCAGATGAAAGTTCAAGCTCAACTGGCTGCCCAACAACAATCTCCATCTGTCAGTGGAGGGTCAAGTACATGAAGAAAAAGTATATTTATCTCATCCATTTCGTTGATTCTGTTGAATAAAAACAATCCAAAGTGAATTTTATGGTGTATGAATTGAATATTTAAAAAAATAAAAGTAAATGATTTGATGAAACAAAAAGTCAAGTTTTATTAATCATTTTTATTAAAAATTATCACCAATTTTTGTACAGAATTTAATGCATTAATCCAGTGATTCCCTTTAGATAATCGATTAAAATATGCAAAGATTGCTTTTTTTTCACATAATTATTTTTTATATACATTTCTTAAATTTTTATCGAATTGAAAAAAATAAAGCAGTTAAAATAAGTTTTATTTCACTTACAAAATTGTGTTTAAAAACTTATTTTTAAATGGGAATAGCATGGAAATAAATGAAAAGTCTTTTTTCCAAAATTACAAACTTTTACGATATTGATTAATTTTTTCGTGAATATTTTGTAATTTGATGGTTTTGTCCAATTTAATGTATTTGCCTCTTATTGTGTTGGCAACTGTTATCCAATTAGGGGCAACTTCCAGTAAAAGTTTCAAATGGTTTTCAGCATCAGCTGGAATCAAAATAAAACATTTAATCAGTTTTAACTTCAATTTTACAAAAGTTAAGTGAGTAAGGAAATAGAAATTATCTTCTTTTGTGTGAGTAATTTTTTTTTGTTTTGTTTTGGAATCTTAATTTTTTCAACAGATAGTAAAATCTTGTATGATTATTGGCTAATAACAATGATTAACAAACTAGTTTAATGTTTGATTAATTCCTAAGTCCAGTGGACTGGTGGATTGTTAAAACTTGCTCTACAGACAAGTTAATCTGGAGTTTGACTATATATATATATACACACACATACAATCTGAAACAAACTGGCTGAACTTGGTTTACTTATTCTTTCGTGAATTTTTAAATTCTTATTTAATAGTTTTTAGTTCGGCTTGCAATGATTGCTATTGTTAAGGTGGAGACATTTTAAGCTAAAGAAAATGAGAAGGCAAACTTGTGGGATCTTCAGAACATTTTGACTCAAGTAAAGACAATACAAACCTTTTGAAATAGGTGATTTGTAACTTTCACTTATTTTTTCCAAAAGATGATCAAAAAGCAAAGCAGGTTTCTTTTCAGTAACAAAATAACTAAAGACAATGTAAAGAAAATGGAGCGAAATTTGAGACAAAGTGTAATTCAAGAATAAAAGATCAAAATTGTTAAATTGGAAAGTAACTATAAATTACTAGCAGTTTCTTTTTAAATCTACATTAATTCAAACAATAGAATTAAGAGTTGCTTTCTTTTTAATGTTTCAACTGTTATTCTTCACATTATTTGGTATTCTTATCACACATCTGATACAAAACAAGCTACATTTGGTAAAATCAAAGTTAGGCAGTTGAAATAACAAATAGGTTTTATAATCTTCCTACTTCAGATGCTCATAAAAAAGGTTTTTCATTTCAATAAATCTTTGAAAATGACAGGAACAGCAATATTGAATTCAATCCTGCATAGACATTATTTTCATGAGATTATCAGCTTTATTTACTTCATACATTAATGATAAAAAAAAAGATTTCAACAAATTATTGGCCACAACAAAACTAAGTTGACATTCAAAGAATATAATATTAAATTGTGCCACACATAAAATTACTGACAAATTTTAAGAACTATTCACTTTAAAAGAAAATCATATAAAGGTCTTTTAGACATTTTAAAGGATACTTTCGAAGAATGCGAGAGATTTCTGGAAGGCGATCCAACATTTTGTTCTTTTGGTCTTGCATTGGGGTACGTGTTATACTTTCTTCAAGACGTTGGGCCTCTTTAGCCCGGATCTGTTAGAAAAAAAAAAAAAATTGAATTTTGTGAATAGCTATTTTCAAATATTTTAAAATTGGATTTGAGATTTTAAACCTCAAACATTCAACATTAAAAATGTATAAAACTTAGTTAAGATCAATTTTTGACTTATTTTTTTTTACAATATAGACTTGAAATAGTTGACTTCTCCTTTCAAATGCACTATCATAAGAGTATTTTAATTGATTTCAGTTGAATATAATTTTCCTTTTTTAAATTCTTAGCAAATACATATAAATAAAGTTAGCGACCACCTGTGTAGTAAGAGTAGATACAAGTCCACATCTGTTTTAGGGATTATCAACATTTTTTAGATTTGGTTGCAAAGATTTACGGCCACTGGAATAAAATAAAAACTATTCTTGGTAAAGCCAGTGTTAAAAAGAAAGCTGAAAAACTAATGAAAAACACTTACTCGTTCTAGCAATCCTTGAGGAATACCTTTTAGGTCATCAGCATTAGAATTGGATGCAGGTGTCGTGGGAATCCCTTCGCTTTTTTTGGGAGAAGCAGTAGCAGCTACATTTTCTAGAGCTGTCTTTACCTGTAATAAAGAAAAAAAAAAGGTGGGGGGTTAATATGAAGTATTTTTTTAAATAGTTGATTAGATAAAAAAAAAACTCATTTGTGTTCTTAAAATTTAAATTGGTTTGAATAATTAACTAAAAATATGAGCAGTGTTTTTATATTTTTTGTAAAAAAACAAAAAAAATTTTAAACAATTTAACGAGATATTCAATAGAAAAACAGCACATAAATAAACTTTTATTTAATTTTTCTAAATTTTTTTAGATAATAAACTAACTTTTTAAAATGAAAATATTTCCAACAATACCTTTTTAAATACAAAATTAAAACTTTTGTATAAGTCCTAAGGCAGCTGCTGCATTTAATTCTTCAATTTTCACCATTTATGAGAAATTAATGAAGATTTGCTTCGTCTTCTTGATGCTTTGAATAATTTATACAACTTTTTCTTTAGTTTTGATAAAATAAATGTTTAGCAAGCTTTTTTGGTAATCATAAACTTTTTAACTGTCAACATGTGTAGATAAGCTACTTATCCTATTGTGAGTGGTACAAGTGAAAGGTGTCCTCTTGAGTCATGCAAGAGTTACAGAACCTGAAAGGACAACTTTCTGCACAACTGCTGAATATTCTATTTTATCAATAATTGCAAATATTTTTGTTTAGATAATATAAAAAAGTATGACATATAATCCATAGCAAGATGAGAGGAGTCAGGATTTTTAGCTTTTCAAAAGCAAAGCTGAAACTAAGTTGATGTGTATTAGGATTGTAAAGTTTAAAATGAGATATCCCACCCCCGGCCTATATAAAAAGGAAAGAAATTTACCTTAGGATGTAACCTTTTTTTAGTATGTTCCAGAACATCTTTGGCTGTTTGATAGACTTTACAATAAGGAGGCTCAGGTAAAGCAGAAGGTTCAATTTCAGGAATTTCATCTAATTTGAATCTGGGATGCCAACGGGTCAATTTCTCTTCAGGAATGCAGAGGTTGAGATTTTGTAAAAATATCTGAGAAAGAAAAACAAGAAAAAAAAAAGTTTATTCATGCAAAATTAAGATAAAAATAAAATAGAGAAAAAATTAGAAAATATTCTTTTCACAACGTTTTAACAAAGTTGTCTTCTGGTCTTCATCAGAAGATTGACCGCATTACAGGAAAGGAACTTTTTGAGGCTTGTAACTGTATCCCAAGCAACGACTGCCTTCCATAGTTGTTAACTGTTGCACTGCGTAGTTACTGGGGATACAGTTACAAAAGTTCCTGTTTGTCAATTGGTTAAACACAACCTCCAAAGGCCAAAGAACAACTTGGCCTAAACTTTGTAAACTGTTGCAATCTAACAATTTTTTTTTCTATTGTCAAGCAACTCGAGTTCATTGACAGCAGAGCACTATGAATTCACCACAGCATTATTTATATACAATGGTTAGAAAAAATTTTGGACCCCCGATTTGTAGTGTTTTGGCTTAAAATCCCCAGAGAATATCACATGGATACCTAGTGTCAATATGGACCCTGGTTCAAGACCACTGCCTTAGACCATGAAAATTTCTAATTGAATATCTTTGGTAAATTTGTAAACAAGCTCATGGATAAAAATAGTTGAACTGTTAAATAAACATCATCCAAGATCAACAATTAATAAATTTATAGAATTTTGGCTCACAAACCTTGTGTTTCGTTTTAACAAGATTAATCAAATTACTATGGAAAATCTTTTGTCTGCGTAGAATATCAGATGAAGTAAATTTTGTCTTTTTTTCATTCGCATCTGGAAATAAAGAAAATAAAGAGATGAATAATATTAAAAAAAAATCTTTTTGTTTTGGTTTTGTTAAATAAGTGAAAGTCTATGCAAAAAAAAAAAAACTGAATTTAGAGGAGTTGAAATCCAAACAAAAGATTTCAATTATAAGGATTAGCTAAGCTTTCAACAACAAATCAGAAAGAACAATAAATGAAAAAACTGATATTAAAATAGAGAAAATTTTTTTTTTGACTGATACTGATTTGAATTAATTTAACATTTAAACTAGAATTGAATGATTCTCACTGGTACCCTCCAAAAAAAAAGCCTAAATACATAAGAAACTGTCAAATGTTGCAAAGTTTAATTTACTGTTCAAATTTGGCATAAGAAGTTAATCCCTTAAAGAAACAAAATGCTTTGTGACGTTTTGGTTAAAAAAACTATTCTTCTGTAAAAATAAAAATGTATTTCTTAAAGTTAAACTTTTGAAAGAAAACAAGTTTTAAGTGAACCCATTATTTTATAGAAGATTATATTATTGAGAAACCAATAAAAAGAATAAGAAGTTATTTTGTTTGCATTCAGAAAACAACTTTCAAACTAAATTAATTTTAACTAGAAATTTACAAACTCAATGTCTACATTAGGGAAAGATAAGACATCCTATGTATATGACAGAAAAAAATTAAATAGAAAAAGAAAAATCTAAAAACTTTAAAGAATACAAATATTAAAAGTAAACTTTAGAAATTTTGATAAATTAGAATAAGAAATTTATTTTTACCTTTTGAATTGATTGTATCAAAAAGTGGAGTAAGAGTGAGTTGGTAACCTTGATATTTGTAGCCACATTTAGGGAGACCTTTTTCTTGTTTGAATTCATAAGCACCAGGATAGACTGTCTTGATTTGACCAAGGACTTTATCTTCAAAATTTCTAAACACACACATACACAAAAAAAAAATAGAAAAAAATTTTAAGTGCGAGAGAGAGAGAGAGAGAGAGAGAGAGAGAGAGAGAGAGAAAGAAAGAAATTATTTAAAATTGGTCATCCTTGTCACAAAATCTAATAAAAATTTTAAGTAGTAAAAAAAAAAAAAGAAAAAAATGGAGAAATAGAAACTGAACAAATTTTGGAATCTTTGGGATGAGGCTTGAAGATTTGTGTTATTATTATTCGGACTGTTGTCCTCATCCTTATCATTGTGAAACGTTGTGAAGATCATGAACATAGAGTCTGTTATTTCGGAATCTTTGGGATGAGGCTTGAAGATTTGTGTTATTATTATTCGGACTGTTGTCCTCATCCTTAT
>JAUZSX010292635.1:0-14008 GCA_034780655.1 Idiosepius hallami
GTGATTTTGTTCTTTTAATTTTCTCAAAACAGCTGATTAGATTCGTGACATAAGAAAAATGTATAGAAAACGGACGCAAAGCACCAAGCACTTTTAAAAACGTCCAAGTCGTTATTCAAGGGTGCGTTGAAATCATGGTCACTATATACAATAATGTTAGCAGTCTAAAAGAGCTTTTTAATTGACCTTGTTTGGATAGAGTATTCAGCTTTAGCTTTGTGTTTTAGGTATTATTACACTTTATATGTAACTAGTTGTATTGTCAGGCTATGGTCGACCATTGCTTTGATGCTGTTTTCGTGTTCATTTTTATCTTGTTTTTTTTTTGTAATTCCAAAATCTGCTATCATTTTTTCAAGGCCAAAAAATATTTTAGTAAATTGTCGTTATATTCACAGCGAAATGACCGACATCGCCTCACACGGGGACACTACGGAGCTGCAACCATCAAATATATCCTGATTAAACCACTCAGAAAGAATTTATCCTGCTCGATATCAAATCGAATTTGTTCCGCAGTCCATAATGCCTCATATAAAAAATATCAATTCTCTAGTCCAAAATTTGGCAAAGTAGTTTGACAACGTTTTCTATCACACAATGTCACTTTTATGGTGGTAATAATTTATAAACAGGAAGACAAACAAACACAGAAACACACAAATATATATATTTATAAACATAAAATAATTCGTAGAGTTAGATTGCTTATATTTATAGTTAGAGTGCTCAATATCTGTCATAGAGCATGTCTATTAGTTAAGTGTAGACATGGAGTCAACGGCCTTCAGTGACTGTCGACATGATGACAACGCAGGTGAAAAAATGTGGATAACTTAGAAAAATACGTACATGAAAAGCAATGCGGTTAAGATTAAATTTAGAAATGTAAAAGAAAAATTTGTTATTAAAACTGGAAAAGGTAAAGGACAAAATTATCTATGTCTGTTTTTTTTTCTATGTAATATAGATATTTTTTAATTAAATTTTTTTCTTATGCCGCAAAAACGATTTTACATTATTTATGAAGCAAGGGCAGTTCAAATATTGTGTCTCTCGTAAAGAAATATTTATTCGAACATTAATTTTACGAACAACATCAAAGTCAAAGATATTTTTATCGAAAAGATTTTTATTGCGCCTCAGCTGTTTGTTGATTTGTAAATACAGACTCTAAACATCTTTGTAAGAAAAAAAATCCGTCTATATTTTGCAGACACTCAACAAGGGCGGAAATTGAAGGTGAATGGTAGAGATTTAGATAATAGAGATGGGTGGAAAATATAAGAAATAGTCAACTAAAGATATTAAGAAAGGAAGGAAAAGAGCCTTTTTAAATGTCTGTATATCTAGAAAGATAAAAGTTGATAGAGAAATTGTTAAATTCGTAACGTAGCAATATGGGCGTGGCATGGTCGGTCGGTGTCGTCAATATTCACACTGATTATAAAAACTGCCACGTTAAATAGCAGAGCGGTCAGAAAGCTAGAGGTGTCGGTACTGAATAAATGGTTAACCTAAAATGTCCGTCTTCGTGTTGAAAATCATCTTGATTCGTGCTTAACAACTTTGGAGACCAACACGGAGATAGACGGCAGAGAAAACGTCCCTCTCCTGGAAACTCTAGAAAGGCCCTCAACAAACGAACAACATCTTACTTATAAGTAGCCCTTTTCAGATTTCCAGTTCGACCCCTGCCGGTCAAGATCGACCACAAGACGATACGACACACACCCACAGGTGAGAACACCACTCTTCACCGTAACGTAATAGTAAGAGCTTTGTAGAGAAGAAATTAGAAAAATGGATAGATATTCACAAATAAATACAAACATACACACACATATTCACGCAAAAACAAGATCAAAACATGAACACAATGAGAAAGTTAAATATCAAAAGTATAAACTTTCTATTCATCTGTCAAGCTAGGTTCATAGAAAGATAAAGAGGCAAACAGATAAATATAAACAATGAAAGTCAATGTATATTTTCAAGCACTTATTATTTTATTTCAGCATATTGATTTTATCCCCACATCGACATTTTGAAGATGTAGCATTTCCTCCAATTTTGTGGAAATATTTCACCTCAGTTGTACAATCTGAACTTGAAGAATATTGATGCGGTAGTCTTTGGATAAAGAATTTGAATAAAATCAAAAATAGAATTAAAGTTGAAAAGAAAATTTTTAATTAATTTAAAAAGTGGTTGGAGATTGTACAAATCTTCCTACAAGAAATTTTGAGTTTTTTTTTCCCTGATAAGGAAACATAATAAAAGAAAAAATGACGACTAAAATATATAAATATTCATCGTTATTCTTTTCGTAGTCAGTTTTAAAGGTACAAATCCAAGGTAATTTTCAATTAGAATAAGTAACAAATGTTTGTAGTTATGGTGACGAAAAGATAAACGGTTTAGATTGTAGTTTACACCAGAAGATTTTATTCTGATGGATTGATCAAAGGCCCTAGTTTATTTTGGAATTAGTAGAAATATTATTTATTGATATCATGATCATTACAATTCATACTTGAAGAAAAGCTTTGACTACAAAAATGTTGTACATATAATAATCAAAATCAAAATAAAAGTAGAACAATGTTAAGTACACGAATGATATTGTAATAAAGAACGGGAAAAAAGATTTTAAAAAAATGAGGATAAAATAAATTAGAAAACGAAGAAAAAAATAAAATAAAATAGAAAAATAAAATTAGTTCGAAAAATTATAAATTATAAAGTTGACGTTCACTAACTTCATAAAAATCAGACAATGGAGCCCAAGCAAAACACTAAAATGAAAAACAAATCTAGTGAGTTAATTTTTTAGGGGGGAAAAATATATGAAAAGAAACAAAAAATCTCAATTAGATTCTGGAAAATAAATTACATAAAAAAGTATATTGAATAATTTCTTTCAAACAGATGCCGTAGTAATATTTACTCACACATACATATACGCACAAAGACAGTCATATAGTAATTATGTAAACATTATGAACCAGTCAACGTGTGATGGTCAACCGGTGGCTGATTCACAAACTACAAGGAACAACAAACTCATTTGATTAAAAAGATATATTATTTTGTCCATTAAAATCAGTTCACAGCATTAAATGACCCACTGAGAGACAATATGCTGGTTAAATAAACCAACCAACCAATATTCTATAGACATCCATTTTGGCTTGAAAAGGTATAAATAAATCTTAAAGAGTTGGATTTAAATTGAAAACTTAAACATAGGAATTAAATCTAAAGATTCCATCACAATCTGTGCAATAAATCTAGTTAATAATAAAAAGATTGACTTTGATATAAAATTTTGAGTGGAAAAATTAAAATCAAATGTAACAATATACTGTAACAACTTTGTGGTTTTAGACACAATTTTTTTCTTACTGTTAAAAGCTTTGCTTTTTGACATTAAATGTGTCCAAGTGTCTGACATTTAGTTAACCTGTTAGACTGTAGAAGACACAATGAAATTATTAGGATTTTTTAAGAATAAATATTTCTTAGATAATTCAAAGAATCGATTAGAGAATCAATCAGATGCCCATAAAATCCAAATGTTTGAATCTTCAGTGCATTAAGATTAAAATCTTAATGTGCTGAGAGGAAACCATCTGAAAGCTTTTTATGTCAAGAACAATTATATTTTGTTATAGAATTAGATTTTTTTTCAATTTAGCTAATTCTACGGTATGAAATTGTTTCTTTTTCCCCTTCTCTGCTTCCGACACCAGTTCACAACGCCAAATTAAAGAATTGCTTTAGACTTTCAGATAGTAATAAATCCCAGTATTTCTCCCTTATTTCTATCAAACTATTATCTTTATAAGTGTAATTCTTTCCAGTTATACTTTATGTACGTAGTCACTGTCTCCGTCATCAAATGACCAAGTTAGGGCACGGTATTTGACGGGAATCACATGTAGTTCAGAATCCTCGGAGAGAAATCGAAATCTAAAGAGATAAGAGTAAACGACATAACAAAACTATTGTGTAAGTGATGAGTCTGCGATTGATGAACTGACTCATGACGCTAAACGACTGACCAAGGAAATGGTGTGTTTGTGTGGGTACAAGGTTTTTTAAATAACTTTTAAGAAAATATCAGGAGATATAATATTTATTTTCATAAGCTTAAAAAACATTATCCCTTTCAAAACATCCGTTCAGTTAATTTTCCGGTGCCTTTTTAGCTCTTCTGTTGACTGAAAGCTTATTCCCCAGAAACTCTCTTTCATGCGTGGGTATAGGAACAAATTGCATGAGACTAGGTCTCCTGTCGACCATCCAAATCCCAATATATAATTTCAACTTAATCCTTTCATTGATGTCTAAAATGTTCTGAGCTGCATGGAGCAAGGTCGGGTTATGCTACTATATATATGATAATTATTTGGTTAGGGATCAAACCAAGTTAGACACAAGGTCAATTTGTAAGCGCTCTTCCCGGAATTCTCGTTTTCAGTGAGGTCCTTCATCTTGAAAAATTATTCTTATTTAGTTGACGGGTTTTCCCAGAGTTTTCCTTACGACTGGATGAGTTACTCTCCTGAGTTTACCTGAGGCAGCTAAAAATGAGTGTAACGTTTTTTTCAATGAGATTTGAACTCATATAATAAGAGTCTAGAGCCCAAGTTTCTACCACTCCTCTATCGCCAATATCATGCTGGTGTATCTGTCTATAGGTGTTTGTGTACATATGTGTATGTATAACAGAGAAGAGAAAGGTGTGCAGAAATATAGCAAGTTTCTACCACTCCTCTATCGCCAATATCATGCTGGTGTAACTGTCTATAGGTCTTTGTGTACGTATGTGTATGTATAACAGAGAAGAGAAAGGTGTGCAGAAATATAGCAAAATATAGATAGAACAAATAATAATGTAAAAAAAACTCCATATTATAACAACTAAAGAGATAATAAAAATGAATCGACATTTTTTTTTCTATTTGAAATCAATTCCAATGACCAAAATTTCTAATTCAAAATTATTTCTGGAATCGATCAGATTTAGACAATTTGTCTTATCTTTTCCACTCGTCATCTTTGGCAATTATCTCTGATAAATGGCATCTAAGTATATTTATTTCAACTCGGGAACAAATTTAGCCACAATTTTCTTTTCTTTTAGGAAATCATATCACCTTATTTGTAAGTTATTTTTTTTTTCCTAACAAGTTTTCTCCCTCTCTCTCTCTTACACATATATACTGGCTGTCCAAAAAGTCACTTGAAGCCTAAACATTTTCAAACAAGAGTTAAATATGCAGTTAAAATGAAAGAGCTCGCGCGAAATGATCCTAATTTCTTGCAAAAGTTGATGATGTTATATGAAGCCCATTTTCATTTAAATGGATTCGTTACCAAACAAAACTACAAATTTACGAGGTTTGAAATCTTAAAGAAATTCGTTAATTCTTCAGTGGCTTTTTGATCACCCTCTTCATAAACGTATAAACATACAGGGGAAGTACTCTAGGGAGAGGGGATAGACAGTAGAAGTTCGGAATCGTAGTACTTGAATTCGAGACCCAATCGTTTCATTCGCGTTCATAATTGGACTATTACCTTTGGGAAACGTATGAATGCCTACATCTCTTAAAACTATCAATTAAATAGTGCATATTTATTTTATTAAAAAAACTAATATAAGCCATTTTTTAGCGATGTTACGTTTAGAAATATACTTCTTTCAAAACAATTTCAACCTAGGCTTGACAGTATTGAATCAAAGAAAATTAATTAAAAAAGCACTTGTATTGTTCCAAAACTATTCAGATATGCAATTAACAGATTTTTAATTTTGCGACTAAGAATGAGAGAGTAGTCAAGAGATACGGACTCAATTCTTTTCTAACCAATAATCCCAAGAAAAAGGAAACATTAGAATTTGAATTGATTTCTTATTTTTAAAAGACACTGAGTTTCTAGTTTGTACTTTGCAAAGCTGTATGTATATATATATATATATATATATATATATATATATATATATTTTCAATAGTCCAAATATAATTGTTTTCTCCTTTTAGACATAGGAAATGCATTTTGTCTCGCGCCAGTTGTAATGAAATTCGCTATAACATATACAGACTAATTCGAAATTTAATTAACTATTTGTAAGATTTCAAAATTTGAAAGATTAAAATGATACCCTATCGTTTTAACCTTAAGAGCAAAATGGTCGGTGTGATATCGCATTTACTCACGTATACACCCCTATACAGAACTTGTATTATTACAAAACTATTCAGAAATCTCAGGTGACAAAGAAAATTCTTTTGTATTATCCCATGTCAAATAATACTAGAATAAACTAAATTCGGGTTTAAGTTTAAAATCTCTTTTTTCTACTCACTCTGCCGTTCTTGTCAGTTGGGAAACGCCGAATGAAATAACATGTATCGACTATTCTAAAATAGAAAAATTTTATAGTCATCGATGTCTATATCAGAAATCGATAATCCGATATCTTTTGAAATCCTTTTAACTTTGTTGCAAATGCGATTGTGAGAAGCCAGAAAGAGTTTGTTCTGAAAAGTTTTTCGCTATTGGCATAAGAAAATTTCTTCTGAAATTAAAGAATTCTTTCTTATCTAAAATTCCCGAACGCATTCCAAAGAGTGGCTATCTATTTCGTTCCAAATTGATCCGAATTTTGCAGATTTTGCCGCCAGATTAAGATGAAACACTATGAAAATCTAATAGTGGTTCAAAGCCAACCGTGAGTCATGCTTGAGCCCAAGTGTCATCTTTTATCAGATTGACTTTTAGAGGAAGTCAATGGAGATAAGAACAACTTCTTTTCTTTGGCCTTCAAATAGACATGCGTTCAATCGATCTCTTTCTCAAATTTACAGTTTATGACAAAATAAACAAACTTACAAATGACTTGTGATTATAGTAATGTATCATTTGGAATTCTTTGAGAAAAATAGTTTATTACGTGTTCGTTTTTTTGAGGACTTTATTATGGACTGACTCTTAAGTTATCTTTTCCATAGTAAGGAGTTAATATACAGACATATAAAAAAAATGGGTAGCAAGATTAATGTGAATCATTTCTTATTTACTCAAGTAAAAGGCTAAGGAGAGAGAGTGTGTGGGGAGAGAGAGAAATTCTAAAATAGAAAGACAGAGATATAGTGAAAGAGGTCTGGAGAATCGGTCAGTTAGAGGCCGATGGTTACGGGTTGTGGGGAATCTCTCTCTCTCTCTCTCTCTCTGACTCTCATATATATTAGTTAAGCGTACTCACGGAATCAACGGCCTTCGGTGACTGCCAATTTCTTTCCTGCGTGGTAATCACCTAATGACCGACAAGAAACGCTTAATATACATGCTCTTTCACTGATATTGAGCACTGTAACTATAAATATAAGCAATCTCACTCTATAGATTAATATAGATACAATGCTTATTATTAAAAAATAAAATAAAATAAAGCGAAAAAGATCTTTAAAATATATATTGTGACACTCAAATAACTAACATAACAACAATAGCCCGAGTGGGTGAAAATAGGACTTCCTACTCAACAAGAACAAAAACAAGAATATTAACAACCATAACCTATCATGATGGTCGACAAAAAAAGCCTTGAACTCAAAATAATTCCTAAAAAAGGAGGCAAAATAGAAGTAAAACTGATGAGATGATAGGATGTTTAACTCCACATATTTAGTCATATATGTATACTTATGTGAGTGTAAATATCCATATATGAAAAGCGAGAGGAAAAAAGATAAAATGTGAGGGGTTTTGTTATTTGTATATCTAGAAACGCCCATTAAATGATACAAGAAATTGATGCAATTATGTAATTAGGAAGGGAATTTTTCTAACATTTTTTGGATAGTTTTTCTGTAAATGAACTATTTTCTCTTTTAGTTTTGACCTAAGTTACTTTTGATTATTTGTTTATCAGATTCTCATAAAAACTATAAAAGCAATTATGTAATATTTTTAATCAAATTTTCTTTTTATTGCAAAACTAATATCATTCTAAATCGAGTCCGAATTGTTTAATGATATGTTCGTTTTATTAAATAGATATAACTTTTTAATCTATATTTTACTGTATATAAGTTTAAATGTCATTAGGTTTAGTATATTCTTGGTATCTAGGATTTATAATGTTTTTTTAATTACATACATTGTAAAGATTTTGTGGTTTAAAGATTAAAAAGTACACATTACCAATATACAACTAGTAATGTTGCTTGTGCTTGCACAAGAATTGCGTTTGACTCTTCACCAGCTATTTTTCCGATTTAATATCAAGTCGAATTTGTTTCCCATGTTCGAATCCTCCACATATTGATTTAATGTATAATTACCATACATTGGCAAAGTACTTTGGGGTCTGTAGTTATAAAACGTTTGAAGAATTATTTCAATGTTAGACTGTGAGAGTGTGTAGTATTTCGTTTGAATTGGACAATTTCTTCAATTCTTGATATTTATCTGTGAAGTTCGAAACAAAACCTATAGTTTCATTTATACACAAGTTTGGATTGTAAGTGTTGTGATGCTATAACGATTTTATTCCAAAATAAAATGCAGACAAACAAGATTGGAAAAAAAATAACAAGAAAACAGTTGTTTAAACAAAATTATATTAGAAAGAAGCATGTTTCCTGTAGTCGTTTTAAATAAAACTTTAATGGTTGAATGTTCATAAAAGAAACTGAAATTATTGTCTAGAGAATTGTTCTGATCTAAAGAAGCAAGTTCTTTTTTGAAAAAGAGGATTAAACCAAATTGGTTGTAATTTAGATGGGAATCGATTAGACTTCAGATTGGTCAGCCATATAGTGCATAAACATTTAAATAAATCTTCTAGTTAAATCCTGAATAAAAAAGTCTTCTGTCTCTAACAAATTCCCTTGCTATTTTAGGCTGTTGGCCCAAAAGTCTTTATCTCTCATGGTTTTTGTTTCAGTAACCTACACTGTAGGTGGAAAAAGAAAAACATGCGAACGAATGCCAATAATTATCTGAAGCCCATACAATTTTTCTCAGTGTGCAGATGCAACACATTTGTAAGAATTTAACTTTAAAAACACAATCTTTAATAAAAGCATCATTGATTGATGCAGATATTGTCGAAATGAATAAAAAGCTGAAATGTAATTGGTTAGATTATGAGACCAAGCTAGCCAAAATTTCAGCATCTGATTTGCAGGTTAACATTGAAATAACGAATTAATTAATCCAACTAAATTTCATTTTGGATAACTTCTAATGACTTCATACACAATATCTAAAAGAAATCCACCTCAACTTATTTAGGGGCAATAAAAAGTGATGTTTTTGCCGATGAATAGACAGCCTATTGAAATGAGGTTTTTTCTTTTACCAAGTATAGATTAAAAAAGTTCTACTTATGCCAAAGACTTATCTTTTATATTATATAACAAATACCGTTTGGATTTTTTTTTCATTTATATTTATTGTACTACGCTCTAAAGATTAAAACTTGTCGCCTTCATCTTTATATGAACTCCAAACTGACAGATTGACTTCATTGATTTAATTCTAAAATTTTGATGCTCTACCGCCTGAGCCATTACTATGGTACGTATATGGGGCCTCGTCACCAGTCTAGATCTTTCTATGTGGGCCAACTCCTGTCAACTGACTGCTATCCACGTATTTATAAAAATCCTAACTCATTTTTAGTTAACAAATCCAATATTTTTGTTTATCTGTTTATACTTAACATTTCAATTTACATTTCCAATCGCTAAAATATTCTGATTTGTTTATAATTCTGGCTAATAAAACATTCCGATCTTTCGCGGGAATTTGATCTCATATTTATTTTATCATTACATAAACAAACCTTAACACAATGGTATTTTTACCTCAATGGCCTTGACTTATTTATCTCTTTGTTACTCGAACTTATCCATCCGTGTTCAAATCCAGCTGTCTTCCAATTTCCCAACATAACAGTTTTTTTTTCGAAGTTAAAAATCCAAAATCACTTGAATTGTGCTGAAAAAAGGCTATTAAAAAATTCAAACAATAATTTTAAAGGTCAGAACGAATCATGAGTGTTTAGTTTGGTTTCTGAAGAAAACAACTGACAGTGCTAAAACGTGAATCTTTTTATGAATGATAACATGAAAATATTATTGATTGTTTGTACAGGATAAAGTAATAATCTTTATTAAACTTGTTCAACCTGCAGAAAGTAAAAAGTAAACTATAATTTTGCTTTGGTGACTTGATGCATAAAAACATTGTTTATCGTCGAGAGAATAGACAAGGAGATTTATAACTTTATGTTATGGTTTAATTAAAAACCTGATATAACTTAAACCCATATACAAGTTGTAAATAAAGTTCATGTGCTCTGTAGGTATATAGAAATTCAAATAACAAAAAACAATACATTTCATTATAAAACATTTACACAATGCAATTTTTACAAATAAAAATATTTTTATTTATTTACAGAATAACTGCTTATATTCATGGAAATACTGGAAATATCCTCCAATGACAGTGAGACATCATTTTTTTTTTTACTGTGCAGTAACTTTTCAGATACTCGTTATAACTGTTTTGTATGTGTGCATACGTGTGTGTCGATCTGTATGTGTGTGGGTTATTTCGTTCCCTACGGGTTCCGAAACGTCTGGAGTATTTTATTTTTTGGAAAATTCAAATGGTTGTACTTTACATTTTGTTTCAGAATGACCCCAATAAATGTGAATAATTATTAACAAAAAAGATCAGCTTCTATCAGGAAAGGTCTAATTCAAATGAAAATTTATATACCTTTTCAGTCTTTTATTAGAAGAGTTATTAAAAAGTTTCATAACTCCAGACTCTCAAACTACTTTGCCAATTTTTGGGAAGGTAACTGAAATTGGAGACATTGGTTATTTAGATTTGTAGAACAGATTCGATTTGGTACTCAGTCTGAAGACTAGCAGCTAATTTGTCAAATGCAACCCTTGGGAAAGACAGGAAAATATTTGTAGCAAAGTATGGAGATCTTTTTTCCAGTGCAGAGGAATATTTTCTGATTAGTTAGCTAATTAAAAAAGCCGAATAAAATTAAGGAAAAGAATGGTCGATTAAAACTTTTCTTCTCAGCAAAATAGTCGATAAAGCATGGCATTTTTTCATTGTAACAAATAGAAATCATTTAACTGTAGGAATTCAATTAAAACTAAACTTGTTTGAACACAAATAAAATTAAGGTATCCCATAAAAGTCCCATAAAAGTAAATGGAAAAAGCCATGTCTATCCATTTGAGCATCTTTAAAGAAAGTGAGAGGCTCAAGATTAATTACGAGAGTGTGTACACTAATTCAGTAAGAAGCGATGAAAGAGTGTATCAATTTTTTTGTGAAATGCAGATGTCATTTCATTAAAAATGATTAAATATGTTTTTTTTATATATAATTTTAGTAATCTTTTCCCAATCAAAACAATTAGATTATTTTTTTTAATTTTTGAAAATTGAATCGAGGATTAATTCAATGCATTCAAGAAGAGAATAAACCCTCAGACTGACATGTAAGATTTTATAAAACCAATTTTTAACAAACAAACTTGACGACTACATGAATTAAAAAAAAGGAGTATATATCAATTTTTTCGATCACCAACCTAAATTAGGCACACAGGCAGTTTTACGTCTTCATTCATTCATTCATATCGCATTCATATCGCACAGTAATGTGCGTGGTGTAACAATTGGTTTCCTTGAAAGGAATAGCATAGGCACCGCTTGCAGGTTTGTTACTTGCTCTGGTAGAGTACTTGGTATTCTCATGATATCCTTTGCTTTTGTAATCAGTGTTGAACTTCCCCTAAGCGAGTTATTCTCATTAGGCTGACGGGTCTCATTCACCCAATGTATTGAAATCAGTGTAATCCTTACACCTAGATCACTTACTATCCCGAAATAACAAACCACATCAGACTGGGACAGCTGAAAGTGCTTGAATGGTCTGTACTAGAATTTGAACTCCTATAATAGAATTCCACAGTCTAAGCTTTTATCACTGCTACACCTTCACTGCCCAGGTAACCAAAGGGAGCAACTATTGTCCCAGATAAGAAAACTTTTAATGACTTATATCAATGTTTTTCTGTGCTGAGTATAGATCTATTTTGCTGATGATAAAACGTAACGTTATTTTAAATAATAAATAAAATTTGAAAATAACTATTAAAAGGAGAAATAAAACAAATTTAATTTCGAATAGAAAGTGCAGAATTTCATAATGCAAAAAAATAGCAATAGTTTTATTTCAATCTCAAATCCTAAGATAAATCAGCCAGCACTGTTATATCCTTGAAATGAAGCAGAAGAAATTTACTAGCGAATCAGAGTTCATTAAATAATAAATATGATTAATTGAGATTACCCTGGATACAACTTTAATGTTTCAAACCAAAGCTAATGTATAATTATACCCGTACCATTAAAAGAAAGAATTTTAGGTGACATGGCTTCTGTTAGTTTACAGAAAATAAAGAGTTTTCGTTAGTTTGTATTTGTTGACGTAAGAAGTTGTTTTTTATTTTTAAAAAAGTGGAAATCTAAATTTAAATTAAAGCATTAAAAAAACAAAAATAAAAATAATAAGAAACTAATAAGAAAAAATGTAGCAAAGAGAAGTGTGTGTTAAAGTTTGAATTTAAAAATAAACAAAATTCAGAATTTTCTTATTTAGTAAAATATTTTTAACATTTTTTATTTCAGATATAAAAAATCTTTCTATTTTTTGTTATCAAATACAATTTTTTAAAAAAATTTTTTTTATGTCTTGATTAACAGTGAAAAACTAATCTTTTCGTTGATTCGAGAAAGCGAATTTGGCAAACATGAATTTGGAGTGTATTCAATATGCAACAAGAGTTGAACTAAATTCGGAATCAATTTCTTTTTTTGACGTGTATCAAGAGGGAGGGAAGCTTACTCCTTCCTTGTATTATTTCCCATATTTTTTTGACATTCTCGTTATTTCTTTGGTTAAAAATAACATGGAAAGATTAGATAGAAATCTTTATGACGAAAAAAAAAGAATAATATTATTAATAAAAATGATAATAATAATATAAAAAATTACAATTAATAATAATAATTCTAAAACCATTATAACTATTTATAATACTTCTTATTTACAATAGTTATTACCATTATCATCATTATTATTATTATTATTATTTATAAAAGTTTTTACTATTATTCTTATTTTTATTTTTACAACAACAACAAAAATAATAGTAATAATAATAAAAGAAGAAGAAGAATGGGAATTTGATGATTTGTTAAATAACCTTTTATTTGACCTGATATTTTGAAGTCTTTCTTTTTATGTTTTATATGGCAAAATTTGTATTCTTTCACAAATAGTCGAAGCAAATTTTAGAGAACCCATTATGTTCACGTTCTGCATTACCATCGAGACAGGTATGAAACGTTTTATTTTATTCTGTTAGCCATTTAAAAAGTGCACTTACGCACACATCGGATAGATATTCAAAGAACGATTGACCAAAAGAAAGATCTTTATAAAAATGAATATGCTCGATATATGAAAAAATAGGTTGATATGCCATCAAGCAAAGCATTAAAAAATAAATTAATCTTACACTGAATAAAAACAATGTAAAGTGTAATGGGTTATGTAGACATGAAGATTTTTTTTTATAATACAGATCTTGGTTGGTTATTTTTTTAAATTTGCATATCGACTCTCATTGGGTCATTTAATGCTGTGAACTGACTTTATTAGTTTTATTTTGGGTTGTCTATAGAATTTTATTTTTTCGTTTTTAGTTTTTTTTCTGTGAGTGCTTGTTTGAGTGGATGAGGGTATTTGATTGAGTTAAATGAATTGGGGTAGAATAATGTATTATATTTTTGATATACGGTCATATTGCGTTGAAACACCGGTTCCCGTCAGATCACCGAAGTTAAGCAACGTCGAGCGTGGTCAGTAGTTAATGGGT
>JAUZSX010292645.1:0-14007 GCA_034780655.1 Idiosepius hallami
TTGTACTTGTACTTGTAACGGCGTTCACCCGGGGTGGGTTGAGCCGGCTCCAACTGAATTCACCTCGTCTCGCGTAAGAGCGACCCAACCCCGTTAGTCGACAGCCGAGTCCTCAGCAAGCCACAGCCAATCGCGATTCCAACGACGAACGCAAAAAACATGAGGGCCGGAGGTAAGCTCCATGTCTGCTTTGACAGTGGGTCTTGGCTTTGATCGTCATCAGCCACGTCTTTAGTTGGCCTCCCCTGCGTTTCTTCCATCCTACAGGAGCCTTGGGTGCCACCAGTTGTCAGACGAATTCATATTCTGGCCCAATTCCAAAAATCATGATTTAAATATTGTAAAAAAAAAAATGTTCAAACAAATTTTATTGAAAATTTTTTAGATTATCGGGGAAATGATTGAAATATTATTTAAAATTTTTTTTTTTTATTCTTTTCAGATGATTTCAATGTCCTGTCTACATTTTATTCAATTTTTTTTGTGATATTTGCTGTTGGTATTCATATTTTAGTGGCTATATATAACACTACACAGTGTACAGGTGTGTTCATTTTGTCTCTTTTTTACTTGTTTCATTATTATAAATATTGATATTTACATAACTATATTGTCTCATTCTCCGGTCTGAATTTGTTAAATTGATTTTAAAACCTACTATTTTAAAATGTAAAATTGTATTTATAATTAGTCATGTAAAATTTTGTCGTAAAAATAGGCTAATTAAAATATATATAAATAGAAGTTTGTGTCTGGCTGTGGGTGCCTGTTTGTTTGTAATTTTGTTCCTTATGGACTCCAAAATGGCTCATCCAATATTCTTAAATTCACACAGTTGTACTTTGTCTGGGAGTGATGTTTCGGAATACCCATAAGTACCAAATAGTGAAAAAATCAGTTTCTAGAAGGAAGAGCACCACTACCATTTAGAGTAAAACTGAAAATTGTGAACAAAAATGTATTACTGTGTGGTTGAAGAGTTAAGTGTTTGTTTTGCATGATTAGTAATAACATGTAACTGATAAATTCAAATTAGATCGAAACAGCTGTTTGTTATTAGTTATGCAAACTTTGCATTATCGTGTGCATCCAGGCAGTTTGCACTGGCTCTGGCTCATCCGGACAAGTGAGAACAAGATTCAAGCAAGGTTAGGACACCATGAGGTGCATAAGGCACTGTGTTTGCTGTATTTAATTGGGTCAGCTATAACCTTCAGAGGAAGAAAATTTTCTGGGTTGTGCGGGCAATATCGGCATATGCTGCTAGTATTGTTATAAAAACATAACGTAATACATTCTTAATAAACAATTGATGGATTTATCTGTTTAAGAGTATCTGTTGAAAACTGAATGCAACAAAACTAACATTGGTGTAACATTACCTGTCTCAACAGGGCTATACATTGCTAATGGAACTGTAACTACACGATCGAAAGGAAGCTACGAAACGATAAGTCCCCCAAAGTTGGTCACTTGTAGTTCGGGGAAAGACTTTGAGTTTTGGTGTCTATGTCAAAGTAATTGTATTGTGTTGCTATCTTAATGTAGTAGTAATTGCTGTAGGTGAAACAAAACATAAAAATGCTTAACAACAAACAACATGAGCAGATCCTCCTGATCTTTTGATGTCGGAATGTTGTCGGAACCCCTCCTGCATCATCAGCAGGAATCTCAGGTTCATGGGTGCTTCGCCCCTTAACCTGTACACCTCGCCTAAGTGGGACGGTGAAGACCGACTAGCACTCGCCTACAGAAGGGCTCCATGTGGTAGCTCTCTTCAGCCACAGCCATCTTGAGCTGATCTCAGCTACTGTGGCTATATCTATGGTGGCTTTTTTCAGCCGCCTAGGATACAGTCCAACCCTCTGGATGAAGGTGCGCCTTGATTCCACCAGGAAACCATGGCAACCTATCTTGATGAGGTAGATAATTGCGTGCCACCCTTTCAAAACGGCTTCATCTATCAAGTCCTTGTATTTGTCCATCTTTCTTTGGTGGGATGTAGCCAGCCTCCCTTCCCAAGGCACAGTGAGCTGAACCACTTTTATTGTTTTTCTGCGCCTTGATAAGAGGACTATATCTGGTCTGGGAGAAGTCGCTGCTACATCCTGCGGAAAGATAAGTTTCCCCTTCAGACCCACACTCATAACCCAGTCGGAGGCGCGCTGCAAGATATTAGATGGGTTTTTTGTTGTTTTCCTATTGTTCGAAGCCTTGTCCCCTTCACTCACAAAGTGTATGGCTTCGGGAGGTTGAGACTGGTTACTATTTGTTTTTGATGTCTATGTCGAAGTAGTTCTATTGTATTGCTACCTTAATGTAGTAGTAATTGCTGTAGTAAGTGTGTAGTCTGTTATAGAGAGAGAGAGAGAGACTTTAGCTAGTTTCGTCTGTGTTCAGAACTGACTGTTGTCTACTGTTCTGTAGTCTAGACTAAAACTGAACTGTTTACGAGGTTCAAAACTCCGGGCAAGCAACTGTCAGAAAGCAATGCTACTTCTGGCCGTAAATCTAACTGCTACTTCCTGTTTGTACAGGAAGTGTCGTAAACAGTCTGCTACAAAACAATCATGTTTGCATGCGATTTCCAAGTGACAACTAGAAATGATAAAAAGTTTATCTTTTGGTAATTTTTTTTTTTTTACCCTTAATCTTTCAGATCTTATTACTATGTAAAAATGTCCTGTTCAATCTTTTTTTTTTTTTATAAAAAAACAAACAATTTATTTAAACAATAAGAAGTTAAATAGACCAATCCATTTTATTTTGTTTTTAACGAAAGCTATTTAAAAACATTTGAAGAAATTTTATGAATATTTATACCTTCAAGTCCCAACATCAAATTCTTTATAAACTGAAAAAAAATTTCACGTCTTAGAAATTAAGGATCGGTGAGTACTTAAATACTTCCTTTACAATAATTCACCAGTAAATATATTTTCTTTCATGTTTGAATAAAATTAACTTTTAATAAGACCCATTTTAAAAAAGAAAAACAAACAAACTCTAAACTCTAAAACTAAAGTGAAAGTAATCTTGTGATTTTGAAAAATTTAGACAGTTGTTGTTTTTTTTATACCATTAAATATTGCAAAAGCTATACATTATGTGCTCATGGTTATGGTTAAGGCCTTCCGTAATTTTAAAAAAAATGCTATTAGTTCAATAAATAAATTCAATGTTATATTTCTATTAATTTTTTTCTAAACTTTGCACAACATAAAAAATAATTTTAGTTTAAAAATTTTAATTTAGATTTTATTTTTTCAACAGATGAAACTATAACAATTCAAAATCTTTCCAAAATTGCAAAAAAATTCAATGTTTTTATTTAAATAAAGGTTTTAACTTTCTAACTTCAAGTAATTTTTCCTATGGTTGGAAAATGTTTTAAGGAAGAAAACTATACCTCATTTTATTAATTTATCTCTTATCTTCAAATTGTCATTTAAATGGGGTATAAAATAGACAATATCTCTAAGATTGTTTATAAATGGTTTGATTATTCTAAATTTCAATGCATTTTTTTTTTTTTTTAAAGTTTTGCCACGGATATCTGTAACTCGCCTTGGAAATGTTGTTGCTTTTTTTAAACCAAAATGTATTCTTCAGTGCATCTTCTTTATTGTGTCAAGTATCTTTCTGACAATTTTTGCTTCATGGATCATGAAACCAAGTTTGGCAAATTTAACAATCCCTTGTCCAGAAAACAGGTAAGTTCAGATAACTAAGGCATGGTCATTTAAAATTTACTATCTAGTAGGTTTAACCTCCTTTTGATTGTAGAAATCTATTAGTATTTTGAAACTAAGTGTTATTTTCATTCTCTTCCCTATTATTTAGATTCCATTTAAATCAAAGGATCAAAAGACCTTTATTTTATGCACTAGTTAATTTTTTAATCATTCCATATTATTTTTCAATCTACCTAATGAAAAATACAGTTTAAGTAAGAAAACAATATTTACATGCAAAAATGAAAGTTATTTGTGAATTGTATCAAGTTTGTATGCAAAATTACCAAATAATAACTGGAGGTTATTAACTATGATAATCTTTTCATTTGTTGACTTTTTACTCTTCTTTTCAAAAATTACATTTTCTAAATCTTAAAAAATGATAAGGAAAATTAATTTACAAATGTTGGAATAAATCAAATAAATGCCTGGATTTTGCCCATTGGTTTTAGCCTCTTTCTTTTTTTTTTTTTCAAATTAATCTTGGGAAAATAATTAGCATTTTATGATCTTACATTCATAGTTGTCGGCTCCTACTCGTATCCGAGTATTGGGTTTTGTTGTGAGTGAAGTGGGTGCCTATGTGATATATGGCTTTACAGTCCGATTCTATGGTGGAACAGCCGCGGACAATGTTCACAGGGAAAGGTAGGAATATGGGGTTCACGTTCTCATTTCCTTCTCCCAGCCTCTTTTTCTTCTTTCCTCCTGAAGTACGCACTACCACAGTGTACAGAAGTCTTCGATTAAGGAGAGTAAAATTAGTCTTCAAATTATGAAGTATATGTTTTGTGTGAAGACTACTAAATAGCTGCAGATCATGTTATCATTTTTACATTTCAATGAAAATTTCTTTATTTCATCATTTGCTGTGCTTAATTTATATCCAAAATGTTGTGAAATGCCCACTATAACACTGGACAATACATTCAAATAGTGGATTTGGAGTCAATTATTCAAAAGGTCTATTTATATCCAACCAGTGACTTCAAGACCCTCTTCATTCAATGCTAAAACACACTAACATACAGAGAATCTAACTTTTCTAATATATTTTGGTCATTCAAGATTATATTTCATCCATTTCTATTTTATTTTAGTCAAACAAGATGTCTCAATGAGCAAAAGCTGTTTTTGATTATGATATCCAGTTATCAAGGCTTGTTGTATCACATACATTATTATATAAACCAATATGAATATACTCATTTCCTTATCATTCAGGTAAGTCAATAAATTCTCATGAATGTAGTATTATCAATATGATAATTTTTTAAATGTAAACCTATTTTACTCAACCCATTGATTAAAGGAATAAAGAAAATTTATACTTTTTCTTTAAATATTTATCCAAAAGTATACTTTAATTGGATTGACTTAAATTTAAATCCCTATATTAGGATTTAAAGTCCAATCAATTATTATATTATGGATTTCTTCTCAGTGTTGCTGAAAGTGATCATGCTTGAAATTTAATTATGATGAAATTTTCTCTTTACCTTGCTGTTCACTCTTTCACATGATTGATCAGACAAAATTTTGGTTTTTAGTTTTTCTTTATATTGTTTTTTTTAATTAAAGAAAGAGATAAGTATTAGTATACTAAGCAAAACATAAGCAAGCATCAAAAATGTTTCACTACTAATTTTTTAAGTAAGCCTCTCCCACCCCTAATAGATACTAGGTTGTATTGTTTAGATTAGGTATTTGATAATTTGTTGTTTAATTAACACTAATTTTAATAGAAATTTTGACCATAATCATGAATAGCAGATGCAATAGAAGAGACCTATTCTGTTTCAATGAAATTAATATTTTGCATCCACTGTTTATAATTCATGTCATGATGATTATAATAATAATTAAATATTTTTTTTTTATTTTACTTAGTGGACCCCTTTAGTTTGAACCATGTATCATTTCTAATTTTTAAAAAATCCTCTAGAATAAATTCAGCAGTAAGATTACAAAACAATTATTTTTATTACTATGTTTTATGATTGTTATCTTTTAACAGCAAGCTAAGTTTTTCCACATCAAAAGTCAACTGTTCCCAGTCATTGTAGAGTCAACCAAACTCATCTTAAAACAATTGATTTTATTCTACCCTATCTTTTATCTATTAGGTAAGTTAATTTTGATTATATACACATTTACATACATTCTTATTTCTACGTAGAAAAATATCAATTCAACCATAGTTTCCATATTTCATCTGATTTTCAAAAGTTTTCTCACTAAATTGGGAAACATTTTTAATATTAGTTCATTCTAAAATACATTGTAAATAAAAACAAAATATTAATACTAACCCCATAAATGTTTATTTGAATTTATGAAATAAGTCATAATAATTATTATTCAACTCCTTCATGTTTCAACTTATGTGCTCATCAAACTTTTTGGAATATTACTCAAACTCTACCTGACATTAGTGTAGTAGTTCTGAAAGCTGTAAGTGGTACTTATTTAGAGAGCACTGGTTCAATATTTAATGCAGGCAAAAATAGGTAGGAATTCACAGCATATGTTGAGATAGCACCATTTAATAATAAATAGGAATATAGACAGTTAACCTCAATTGATTTAATAAAGAGTTTAGTTCGGTAGATGAAAGTTCCCAAGTATTTGAATGATAATAGTGCTGTAAAATTAGTTTGGCTTCAATTTTATAGATTATATGATTGTTCATTAAAAGATTTTCATTTATTTTATTCTATCTCTGTTAAAATTAAAAGTTATCTCATTTTAAATTAATTTATTGTTTTTTTTTTTTTTTTTTTTTTTTTTTTAAGGTGATCTTCTTAAAGATATGACAGCTAAGACTTTTGGACTTCAAGTATCGTAAGTATTTCTTTGTCATAACTACAATTGTATAGCTTTGGTGTTTTGAAGATTCATAACTGAAATAAGAAATTAAGAAAATATGTATGTAAACCGCACTACGATTCCAGAGCTTTTACCAATGCTCCAACTTTGCTGCCCAATCTGAATATGTGTGTGAGGGTTTTTAGTTTTGGTTTTTTGTACCTGCAATTCTCCACAAAGTGGAAATCTACCACTTTAATGGGATATCTTACTCTTTTTTTTTTCAGTTCAAATGCAAATTTATCCAGTATTCATAACCTGCTACAGCCAGATTTATTCCTACAGTCTTTGGTATTAGGAACATATGTTTATTTCTTATGGAATTTATCTCTTGTGCTACTCAAAACTTATGTAACAGAGGTAAGCTGATCTGGAAGCAAAGTGTTTTTATTTTTTGTATCTGATATATGGTTCAATATTATTTATAATATTAACTGTGTTCAAAAGATTTATGTATTTTGATTTATGTGGTTTTAATAATAAAATTGATATCTTAGTTATATAAATTTACAAAATATGGAAGCTGAACCTTGCAAGCAAACTTGCTTCCCAGCTCTGTCATTAATTTACATATATAAGTTATGTATATTTGAAAAACATGACTTAAAAAAACATTTTCAATTTTCCCAAATGATTAACTAAAGTAGAATCAGCAAATATAATAAGAACTTGAGACAATTGAAAATGAACAATAATTATGTACATATGGACCCCTTGATTCCGTTTCGACTTTTAGTAAATTCCGTTTTTTTCCGTTTTCACATTTACAAAATTTAATTTTCCTTAGTTATTAGGTTAATTGATTTTTTTTATATTTTTATGAGAAAAATTAACCCGTTCAACACTAAGAGGCCGATATATTGGCCCTAGTAACCAAAGGCAAAAAAGACTCACTGACATTTCGACCGTATTATATTCTTTAATAAAAAAGGCTCTCTGAGTGACTACTTGGTAATATTACTAAGTCAGGGTCCAAAGGTGGAGGTTGAGATACCGTTCGTTGTGTGTCACAGTCTGTGTCGTCTTTTGCCATATGCAGCCAGGGCCGATACATCGTTTTTTTAGGGTTTAAAGGGTTAAGAAAAATTAAATCTTATAAAATATTTCAAACTTTTATTCTAGTTGAAGTTTATTTCTAAACTGTAAGAAACAAATGTACCATTTCATAAAAATAAGTTATGAAATGAAACAATATAAATAGATTATTATAAATGCATTGCTTTCATCTTGCTCTTTTTTTCTTCCATTCATTTTTAAGTTACAAGTTTGGAAGGGGTGGAACATTACATCCGCTATACTTTGAAAACGTTTTATTTTGTTATTGTTTTTTTTAATTTGCCAAAATAAGATGTTTTCTAAGATTTTTTGTATGAGTGCAGAAACGGATTTTAAAATGTTTTTTTTTTTTTTTTTTTTAGAAATATTATAGGGTCACGTTTTTTACAAACCTTGTGTATTTTATGGAAAAAAGAAAAAAAAACGAATGAATGATTAATTTAATTTAACATGGAAAAGGATTTCACTAAAAAAACAGAATTCCATTTCAAATCGACAATTGTCTGCGATTCCCATGATCGCGGAAAATTGGGGTCCCTATTTACATACTGTGTGTTTTTTAAAAAGATAGGAATTAAAGAATATGTTGATTTTATACCAATATTTTTTATTGGTAAAAAATCCACATATTTTTTGATTTTACCCTAAAAAAGTTTTTTAGACATATTTTAGAGAATATTTTATTGTATTATTTTTAACCATTCTTATTCAAATTAAGTCTTATTTTTGCAAATTTATTAGAATTTAGCCATTTCAATAAGATTGGTTCATCTGTACAAATATAGCTATATATAAAATTTCTCAATTCAAAATTTTACGATTTAAAACTAAGAATTAAGCATGGGAAGAAAATTCAGAAAAGAAAATAAGATCGGGAAGAAAAACACACTATGAAAAAGGGGTAATAGATGGATTAAAATCCTGATTTGTCAAATAGAGCCATTGCAAAACAAGTTAGTAAATCTTCCACCATCATAAACAACTGTTCTTAGTAAAAACAATATGACTTATTAAAGGATACAAAGAAAGTCTCTTTCTATGAAAAATATGTAATTATCTGAGAGTTCTCTTATTTTTACATTTATTTTAAAATATGATAAATTAAATTTTGAATTCAAATTATATATTCTGATATGTTAGATATATGTTCAGAATTTCATGATTAAAAAGCATATTTACCTAGAAAAAATGTTTTTTACCAAGTAATAAAAAGTTCTTATCCATATTTTCCTTTTGATTAATAAATATTGTGTATTTAAAAATATGATTTGCTTGAGCAATCAAACATAAAACCTTTTGTTTTTTCATACACAACCCAATTTCAATATGCTTAGTGCCAAATTTAAACCAGTTTTACTCAAGTCCATAATTGCTGTTGTATTGGTGATGTCTTTACTGAAAAGCTTTGTACCAGCATAAATATTACATTTGCAGAGCATTTCATGTATACCAGTATTATTATTTGGGCTCTGACTTTATGCTTTTATTAAAAAATATTCTTGTAATTACTTGACTATTTTGCGATTTACCATTTCTTTTAATTCTGTAGGTATTTGTAGTGCTGTGATAATATATTTTTATAAGAAATATTCTTGTCACAGTACTAATAACTAGGGCTATGACAAGGTATATTCTTTGAAAAAAGAATATTGTCACAGCTCTAGTAATTATAGTCTGAATAAAACGTCAGTGAAATTCACTTGGATATACTATCTCTAAATGAGTAAAAAGAACCATTAAAAACAACATAATTGTTACAAATTCTAATGCGCCAGATATGAAACTAGACATCAGTGAAGAAATTTAACCACATTGCTTCTTAACCTTTTTAATTTACAATCTTGTAAATAGATCTGATTTTTTTAATTCCTTGTTTATATGTTGTTTAAAAAATTATTTTTCTTTCCAGAGTTATGAATTCAATATTGAGTCTGGCTTTGAACATCTTTCAAATAAATGTCTTTACAATGCCCTCACATGCAAGAATAATCCTTGGATTCAGGTAAGATAACTTTTCTTTACTTTTCAGTGCACTGCTTTTTTTATTTTTTTAGTTCTTTTAAGGGATTTTAATAATTTTGTGAGATGATATACAAAATATAACAATATTTACCTTTTCTCTTTTTGTATGGATTTTAATCTTTATTTAAATTTTCTTTGTTGATATTTTATATTTGTAACAAAATACTATGGTGTAGTTTCAAATTTAATCACTTTAACCATTTTCCAAAGATAGGGGAAAATATAGATTTTATTTCTGTAATCAAATGGTTACATTTGAAAATAAAATTTTATTTCTTTACTGAAACAATACCATATTTTATTTAATACAAACTCCCATGTTAAATTTTTAAATGTCAATTATTTTACAACAACTTTAAAATTTGTTACACACTATTTATACAATAACATTTCTGGTCTTTTAACAACAATATGGAAAATGTTGGATGATCTTAACAGCATCTCCCATTTGGTACTCAACAAATATTTTTTTTTGCAATTTATAACAATGGTAAAATTTTGAAATTATTGTAAATTTTTTTTTTCTTTTTTTTTTTTTACCCATAACTTTTAAGGAAATGATTTAGTATTTTTAAAAATGGGCTTTAGTATAATAATGATTCAACAAGTTAAGTATGCTTTTATTAATGTGATTACTAAATGTATACAATATTGGGAGGCTCACATAAAACTTGAAATGAATGAAATTGGTATATTGCAATGACTAAACCTGATGTTAAAGATAAAAAACTCATGAAAAAACTTACATACAACTCTATTAACAATAAGAGTATGCATACAAGATAACAAACTCTATAACAAATAGTTTCATACCAATTTATCAGGCAAATGGTTTGATATGAATAGCTTTAGTGTTAATAATAATAATAATAATATTTGTGACCATTTTTTTTTTTTTTTTTTTTTTTCCCCAGTATTTTGGTTTCCAGGATTTATTTCAGTTATCTAGATTCTCTTTTGCTCGACGACAAGTAATCTTTAGTGCTACCTTTCCAGGTAAATATTATCCATTTTTACTATTTTATTAATTCATTTATTTATTTTTACTAAGAATATAATCAGTTTAAAATAGAATATACTGTCCATGTGTTAAAAGATTATTTGAAATGACACTAAAACATTAAATCTGCTTTAAAGTAATGCATTTGAAAAGGATTGAGAGGAGTATCTAATTTTGTATAAAAATGTATTTTAGAGTTTTGTTTGTCATGTACTTAACTAAACAAAGACCTCACAAAAATATACCTTAACCCAAAATATAATTCCAGTGATTATTAAATAGTTTTTTTTGGACATGGTTACATTTCAATGTTGTAATCAAAACATATAATATTGGATAGTTCTATACTATACTATTGCTCAGCACATTTCATGTTTTTTATCCATTATGAATTATAGTTTCCATTTATTTTTATTGGTCAGTATATTAGTAATCTATTTAATTTGAGACTTAATAAAAACCAACATTTTGCTTTTGCATTTTTACTATTCTGTTATTAGGCTGTCATCCTAAAAACTGGACAAGAATCTACCACACTTGTTTAGAGATATTAACTGCTTTAAAGGATTCTACACAAGAATTTAATCATCATGCTTTTGTTTCTGCTTCTGTTCCACAAAACAATACATCAAATTGGCTTATACAAAATCCAACCATTCCTGCCAGCCGTGAGTTTTTTAAATATTTTTTGCAATTTTCTTATCTCTTCAGTTTTGTTGACTAGCCATATAGCAATAACTTAGAAAATCATAAATCTGAGCATTTTCAGATTTTTTTTTCTGATTTCTTTTTACTTTAGCCTCATTTTTTTTTCTATTTCAAGAACTTAGTATGAATTATTTTTTAAAAATCTGAAAATTTATTGTCTTTTTATTTTTATAAAGATTCTTTTTCATATTTTCATCATTTTATTTATATTCATTTTAGGTTACATGAAACCAACATCAGTAGGAAATATTAGCCTTGATGAAACAGGTAAGTCATTATTTCAAGGAAACCACTATATTTGTCCTGCCTCTTTTCATTTTTAATTTAAAAGAATCTAATGATAACAAGAGGAGGCATGTAAGTTTTTCATCAACCATTTTCAAGTTCTTTGTTTTTGTTTATTAATCAACTTGTTTATATATTTTAATTATAAAAATTATTTAAATAAAAAAACGTTTTTGCTTCATAATAATTCCCAATTATAATATCTAATTCTAGTTGATATTAACATCAGTGAATATTAACCTAACGTTTATGGTGTTTAAAACGATACCATCTTAAATCCATCATACAAGGAATAGTGTAGCAATAAAAGTCCTTTGTGTTAACATGATTGCCAATTGTGTAATGCTCTTGCTTTTTCCAAAATTTTCCAGAAAGTTTTCTGAATTATCAAGAAAAGGTTTTATGTATTAGGTTATCAAGGGATTTATTCTTGAATCCTACTGGATTATATTGTCTAATAGGTTAATTGCTATAATAGCATCTAAAATATGTGCAAACTTTCAGTTTAGTATCAGAGTATAAAGGTGTGAAACAACTCATCCCTCTATCAAAGAGTAAATATTCCAGTATTCACTACACAATATGCAAAATCCTTTTTTAATTATAGATTTAATAAATTTTAAT
Source organism: Idiosepius hallami (assembly GCA_034780655.1). Classification (NCBI taxonomy): domain Eukaryota; kingdom Metazoa; phylum Mollusca; class Cephalopoda; family Idiosepiidae; genus Idiosepius; species Idiosepius hallami. Next base: position 12,301 of record JAUZSX010292645.1, read on the forward strand.
ATGTTTACTCCATCTCTTTTAGCTGGAGACTTTATATATTTAATATATGTGTGTTTGTAATTTCATACAAATAGCTGTATTACTGAATCTTTAGATTGTGTAGATATCTAAAATTTACTTCATATCCAAAAGTAAATGTAACTCATTGGAATTTGAACTCATGTACTAAATTCCAAAGTCCACTTCTAAAGTCCTCTAAGTTTTAACCATATAAATAATCTTATTTTATTTATAATTTATTGCAGTGACATGAATTTTTTTATAATGAGCAATTGCTTGGTTTAAAAATTTTCTTTAAACTTACATACAGTGTTGGATAAATTATTTAGATTTAATATCAATCCTTACAAGCTTACTGCAGGATAGATATACAAGTTTAACATTTTTACAGCATTTATATTATCAATGTTCTTAATGATGAGGGTGGTTCCAAAAATGATCTCAGCTATTTTTAAAGTTATTTATCATATTTGAAGAGCTACAAAGAACGGAGTGGTGACATTAAAGCAAGCAACCTTTTGTGTTCTAGGATTTATTTTTCTTCCATTATCACCATTCTCAATGCACTTTAGCCAGCAATGAATGAGGTTGTCCACTTTTGTATCCATTTGTGCACTCTGTCACTCACATGTCACCACTCTGAAATCCATTAACCCATTTCCTAACTGTGATGATATCAACTTCATAAACATTCAATAGATGCCAGTGAATGTTGATTGGTTCGATGGACATGAATGAATTTAATGATGTATTTCTGCTTCTTCTGATATTGATGACAGGGGTTACATTCTTAGTCTCACACCATTAATAACTGCAACTAAAATTTCAAATCATAAATGCATAAGTTCAGTTATCATAATTTAATATCCCCTCTGATCCATTTGAGCAGAATTAAAAAAAAAATAGGAGGCATTATTTTGGAACAACCCTTGTATTATTATCCAATCTTTATACAAGTCTGTTTCAAATTGAGTAAGAATAAGTAAATTTATTTAAAATAAAACTACACATGGTATCTTTGCTTTAATCCCAGCAATACACTTTATTATATATATTTTATGATAATGCTATAATGTCCTTTTAAACAGTAAATGGTATGCTTCATAAAGAAGATAAGATTAAGACCAGTCTATCCACAAAGGTAAGGAAAAGTTTCAATATAATCTTTTTGTATTAATTACCTACTTTGTTTATTATTGTCACTTTTTAATTCATTCGAGAATTGATATTTTAAAAGTATATATATGCATGTCTTGACTATTAAAATCATTGGAAAATAAATTAAAAACAAAAAAAAAGAAACTGTGAAACTGTTCCATGTGTCATGTTTTTATGTATTAAAATATTTATGTATTAAAATATTAATGAATAATGTTTTTATGTATTAAAATATCATTCTCTTTATATAAAAAGCCAAGTGTATGTATCATTGTATATATATGTATATATATGTGTATGTATGTATATATATATATATATATATATATATATATATATATATAAAAAAATATTTTAAATGTTAAAGTCTTAACAGATATTTCCCTTTAGAATCATTCAGTTAAGAGTTACTTCCCTTAAATCTTTCAATCTTTTTGTTTATTTATAAAAGAATAATAATAAGGTAGTTAAAAGTAATAAATTTTCTGTAATTAATTTAACCTATAGAGCCGCCCGACGGTTGTTGTGGGCCAGAGGGGAGCAAGAATG
>JAUZSX010292656.1:0-14007 GCA_034780655.1 Idiosepius hallami
TCAGATATAATATATCTAATATATATATATATATATATATATATATATATATATATATATATGAATACTATTTCTCTGTCTTTACATTTATATGTACATATGCATTCATACTTATAAACAAACATATAATATATAGACATGCATACATACATATAGACAAACAAGCACATGTAAGCACAAACACACATAGGTATGTAAATATTTCAAATTAACTTGCCAATGGCATATGAAACAGTTTTATTGTTAATGCAACTCATCAACTCAGTTTATGTCAACAAACCTATACTAAACTCATAAGGTATGTTTGATAAGATTTAGAAGACTTTATTTATACCAAAGGATGAGAGCAGTGAGCCTATCCAGAACCAATATTGGTATGATCAATATTTTAATACATCAGTTCATACATGGTTCACTAATGAAAATCATGATCACAAACAGTAATTAGTAAGAAGCAAATTACTTCCCTTTATTGACTCTATTCTACAGAGATAATTAAAAGATTTTCTGATAGAAAAAATAAAACAAAAAAAACAAGGCTGTTTTCAAGTTTAAGGTTTCAAACTGGCTCTTTGTGGATTTTATTTTCTATTTTAAGAAAAGAAGAATTCAAGTTTGAAAAAACATAATACATTCTTAAAAAGTATACAAACAATTATTATTGGAATTTCCATGCGTTTTGATAGTTTAATATTATTTTATGTTTTTTGATTCACTTGTCTCAATTGAAGACAGTAACTACTTTTGTGGACTTAACATAAACATTAAAAGACTTCCTAACTGGATTATTGCTTTTACTATTGTTTTGCCTTGGATAAGAACATTTCTGAAACATTTGCAATTTGGACTATTTAACCCATTTCAAATAAAAAGAACTTTTACTTTTTAAACTAGGATCATTTTTGTCATCAATGAAAATGGTTGCCCTATACTCAATATGCCCAAAATATTAGATATTTTGTACTTCTACAAATCCTTAACAAATTAATTTTTTGGTGACTGACAAAAAAAAAAAAAACTTTTTAGTTTATCATACAAAAAATAAAAATGATAGGTTTAAGAAAAAAAAGGGATTTAAAAAATAAATTTAATTAAAGCATAGATTGTTACTCGAAAAAACCAAAAAAAAAACCTTGAGATATCTTAATGAAATACTGACAAAGGTTGACATTGTTATCTCAGATATAACCTGATGGGATAAGAGCTAGCAATATGAATTATGAGTTTTACCCAAAGGGTTCCTTATTAAGACACATGGAATTCAATTTATGCCTTTTTTATTGCATTTAATTTCAGGTACATACTCATGAGAAAGATATGAAAGCACAATTTCTTTATCCAGATATAAAAATGGAGATTGGCCAAAATATGATAAAGTGTAAACATCTTCTCATAAGAATCAGACATTCTTTAAATTCATTTAATGCTGTTGTCGTCATTGTTAAGCACATATACAAAATTTAAATCAAATCAAATTTAATTCATCCAGGTGAGCATTGTCGGAAGATAGTGGTTTCAATTCCTACCCAAGTTGGCCAGAGGGATTTACTGAGGTTTGATAGACAACAACTATGGAAGGCAGTGATTACTGAGGATTCGGTAACGGTCCTAGCATCCCTTTCTGAGGTTACGGTTAAAAACATTTGAAGATGGCCTGAAGAACACAAGGCTGAAACATTGTCTAGAAACAAAAAAAAAATACTAAAATGAGGACAAAAGTCCAAATAATAAAGTTAATTCCTAAATTGCGAAGCCTCATCTCAAAAATAAAAATAAACTATAATAGAAGTCCATTTGTTTCATATTTTCAGTATTCTTTGGAAGATGCTGCTGCTGCTGCAGAATCCGGTGTAAAGGATTAACTGTGTAGGACTTTATGCCCTGAAGAAGACTCTATGAATGTATGAGTTACCAATGAAATGAATTGTAAAAAGATGAGAGGAGATATATTAGATAACACAAAGTCCATAACAAGAATTCATTCTTTTACTTTTTCCTTCCTTCCTTCCTTCCTTCCTTCTCTCCCTATTTTCTTTTTCTCTTCCTTTTTTCTTCCCTCTTTTTTTCTTTTTGTGTCTTTTTTTTACTCCTTCTTACCCTTTTCCCTCCTTTTTTTCTCATTCTTTGATTCCTTCATTCTTTCTTTCTCCCTCCCTCCCTAATATTTCTCTATATTTTTTCCTTTCTTTCTTTTCCTTCCAAATTCCATTTCTCAACTTAAACCAAATAAAAAGCCTTAAAAAAACCCCAAATTTAAAAACAAATTCTCAATCATTTCAAAAAAAAAAAACCTGCAGAGTTCATCCAGGGCAAGTGGACAATTTTAGAAAAATAATGAGGAAACTACAAGTAGGGTTGGAAGCAGGGTGTAGACAATTATTTCAAATTATTTTACCTGAAATTCATATTTATTTTAGGAATACAGTTCCTTAGGAATTTTCAAGGTTTGTTTTTACGGCATATCAATCTTTTTAGGTCATTTAATGCCAAGAACAATCAAGTTCTTTTGGTCCACATGTATTTTTATTCTAATTACACAATTTACATGATTCAACCCATAGCTGAGGGGATTGTGGGGATTCGGACTTCTCCCATGGCAATTAGTCCCAAGGTGAATGTTAAGAGAACTGGAATTCGAAATCGTGTATTATAATTCCGAAGTCTGACTGTCTATCTACTGTCCCAAGTGGACTTCGCCTTCAGTTTGAAAATTGATCTAAAATATTTATAATGTTATATCATTAATCATATGATACAATAAATAATTTTCTTTAGATTATATCATCTTATTATCTACCATATACTAATAGAATTTTATTAAAAAAATCATATGATATATCTATATTTCATTAGAGATAATTTATTAGGCTTATTCCAAAAGTAATGCCTCCTACTTTTTTTTTTATTCCACTTGAATGGATCAGAGGGTATTGCAAGTTGCATTGTTATGAAGAACAGAAAGTTTTGTATCTCCAGTAGATATTGACAGTGTTAGACTCTAAGAAAGCAACCCTTGTCATGGATGTGCATCAGAAGCAGAGATGTATCTTTTAATTATTTTAAATCCCCGACTTCTGTTGAATATTGACGAAGCCAATCCAGTTGGCAACAGAGAGGTGAGTGACAAAGTGTACTCTGGACACACAAGTACAGCCACTATGCCATCCTCCTTCTGGATTTCTTGGAATTAGGGTTGACTCTCAACTTTGATTGTTATACTGAAACATTGGCAGGGCTGGATTACCCATGAAAGGCTAGAGAATAGGAAAACTTCATAATAAAATTACATAACTTTTTATGAGAAGTCATATGATGCTATACAATGCTTTCATTATTAATTTATTGAATATTTTTATTATTAATCCATTCTAATTTTGATCTCTTATCCTAGAAATACAGAAGCAATGATCTCTGTTGCATATCAGGTTTTAGAATTCAATTAAAGATATTCACTTCATTTTTATGTGTTAAGATATAAAGAAAAGTGCATTTTTAAAAATGTGTTTCCTTTTATTTGGGAAAAGCTACTTGGGACAGTTGTTAGACTCTAGAATCGCAATACATGAGTTTGAAACCTTTTCATTCTGTCATATTCACATGTAAAGTAATACCTTTATGAAAGGTAAAAATAGTAATTTCCCTCCAGCTATGGACCACAGTGACTGCCTCAATTGGAATATATGTAAAGGATTGGATACTCCATATGAATTTTAAATTCCCACGAAACAACACTGTGCGTGTTCAATGGTTGAGTTGGTTCAAGTTTCAAGAGGGTCGGTAATCACTTCACATACATAAAAATTGGATTGATGAAGCTAATACACTGTTTTTGGATTGTATTTCTTTTCTTTTTTTTTTTCTTATTAAAGAACTGTTTTAATGAACAATATTCTTTTTAATGACTTTCCACTTTTTTCTATAAATGGATTAAAATTTTTTTAAAAAAGAATTTTAGTTTTTTATATTTTATTCAAAAACTCAATATTTAAATGCATTTTTCAAATCATTTAAAAACTGAAAATTTTAGAAAAATTTATAATTCAGAAGTAAATCTTTAAAATTATTACCTTAAATATGGTAGTTTCTAGTATTCAACCCAATTTCTTTTTAAAGATGATGAGACAGTAAAAGAATTGTCCCTTTTTTAAAAAGTGTTTTTATTATTTCAACAAATCAGATTCACTCAAAAATAGATGTCTTTTTTAAAAATAGAAGAAGCAAAAATAAGGATAAAAAATATCAAAATTCCAAGATTTCTAATGAACTCAAAAGTTGTATGTGAAACAATTTAAATATTTCAAAACAGGAATTGATGTAAAATTAGTCTGATTTTATGATATTAACTGATGAAAAAGGTACAACAAGAAATGAAAACTAGGATTTCTGAATAGACTTGCAAGTAAAAAACATACACACATCTTTATTTCAAAGGGAAATAAACCTTTTTCATATATAATTCAAATGTAGAAAAATCCTAAAATCTTAATGCAAAAATATTAATTCATAAAATCCAATTTATTTTTAAGACTTTTCAAGATTTGCTCTTGACTTAATTACAATCCTAAGAGACTTTGATCTATTTTTTCTTTTTTAGATGAAAAATAAACAAACAAGTTTAACAGATTTATCCATTTTTCTAAAAATTGTAGATTTTAGATTGCAATGCAATTATATATCAGTTTAATCATAACTAATATAGTAATGATGTTTTGACATAGGGGAAGATAAATTAGTAGATATCACTAAAATCTTAATGACACTTACAATTATTAATATTCTGAAATATTCTGTTTTGTACATTATTATCCTAATTCTTATTTTTCAATTTCACTCATGTATTATTAGTCTTTTATTTTAGTTTCATCTTTGTATTCATTAAAAAAAGTAAATGTATCAAAACTTTTATTTTATTTGAAATGACAGTTGATCTCATATTTCTCAAATCATGCATATTCAGATAGAATGTGATGTGCATATTCTAACTAAATTGTGTGTTAGGGCACTAAAATTTAAATCAAAATCACAGAAAAGGTAAACAACAAAACAAAAAACAAACAAAACAACAACAAAAAAACACTTACCCTGTAAATTTTGTTGATTATAGATTTCTGTTATTTTCAGAAATTTACTTTGAATCCAGAAAGTGATGAAATACAAGATTGTCAAAAAGTCTGGGCTGAAAAAACTAAAAAAGTTTTTGAAAAGTTTGTCAATTTTTGAAAAAGAAAAAAATAGCATTTAGTTATGATGATTAATGCAAAGTGGAAAGATATTTTGTGTTTAAGATATTAATAGAAATAAATAATTATAGAATTATAGAAATAAAAGGAAAAAGAAACATAAAAAGGTTGAGAATAGTTTTAGAGGAAATTATCATTCAATTGTCATTAAAATATCTGTGGTACATAATTTGATTTAATATTAATTTTTGTCTTATTCCTATTTTATATTTATTCATTAAGATTAAATAATTCATCTTTTTTTCCTAAGAATAAATTCTGTTTCATCTTAAAATTCCTATTTAAAACTTAGATCATTTTCTTTAGAATGAAATAATTTAGAACTAATGTAAAATCTCATTTCAGTATTTTATTTGAATCTAAACCCAAAGCCTCTGTTATATCCAGCTAGTTTAATAAATCTTTAGTCTAGATATGAAGGATTCTAAATCTTTTGTTCGGAACTTTGTTTCAGGGAATTGTTTTTATTAAAATAGAAACACTTTTATAGATTTTATTCTCAATCGAAAATTGTCATTGAATGTATAAAAATAATTGCAATTTTTGATATTATAAAATATCAAAAATTGCAATTAGTTAAAAAAATTATATCAAAGATAATATTCTATTTGAAAGCATTTATATAACAAATTACAACTAATTATATTCAATTTATTATACATCGAATTGTTTGTTGTAAAATCGAATTGGTACTATCGAAGTAAACCTTTTAAAAATTACTAGTGTAAGGGACACAACTTTGTCAAAACTAAATTTAGTTTTAACACGAGTTACGAATCTTAATACGAAAGATAAACTGGGGGAGTTATTAAAAAATTTATAAAAACGAAATTATTATTGTGAATAATAATGACGGTAATACTTTATTTTTTTTAGTTATCAAACTGAATTGAAATTTAAATATAAAAACAAAACAAAAATCAAAAACACAACTGCTTATTGAATTGGATAGATTAAAAAAGAAAAATAAATACCTTAGAACCAACCTTGCCTTAAGTTCTGCTGGTCTGGTTTAGGTTTAATAATTATTTCATTCTACTTAACTAAAAAGGATGATGGGTAATTTTTATTTTTTATTAAAACTTCTTTTTCAAAATAAATATTCAAATTAAACTTTTTTTCTTATTTTTCAATTAAGTAAGATGTAAAAAAAAAATGTCAAAAGTAAAAGCCATTCAAAATAATTTACCTGAAATAATCTTCAAATACAAACTGTAGACCTACAAATGACTCCATGATGGCAGTTAGTTGCACAATTTAAAAAAAACAAATTATTTTTTTAAGTGTAAATATAAAAATATAAATTAAAATATTTAACCCCCCCCCCACGATAAAAAAAAATGTGAGTCAATTGTTTTCAAATAAATCTTTAACTCTTTGCCAACCAAAATTTCCTCCATTTATGAACAGAACCAAAAGTAAGAAAAAAAAATTAAAGCCAAATCTGTTCTTTGTTATAATCAATTTTAACAACAATAATTTATATTCTAATTTTTATTTATGTGCTACGTTCAAAATATTGAACATTTTAACTATAAAAATAAGCAGAAGTTTTTTTATAGAGTAATATTATTTTTTCTATAAAAATTTTTTGCCTATTTTTATAGTTAAAATGTTCAATATTAGTGATAGAGCACGAGTAATGTTAATGCAGTCATGGAGTCAACAAACTTTAGTGACTAGTTTTTTGATTGGGCAAACAGCAGACCAAAAGTCAACCATAGTCTAATACTAAGTTAATCATTTTAAGATCCTCAGTTTTGTTTATTTTAAAATAATCCATATAGCTATAAAGTGATAGCATGTGTGTGTGAAGACAAACCAGTCTGTACTTAATTTCTCAGCCAATTTTCGGAACATAGACTTAAAATTAGAGGTATAGGGTATTCAGGCTTAGGGAAAGCTTTTTAAAAAAGTTTTCACCCAAAAATTTAGTAGCAAAGAGGTTAAAGTAGAGGAAGATTGGACTGCTATGGTCTCTACAAAACTAAATTGCCAATTTAGTGTTTATAGCCATGAAATTTAATAAATGAAGTATTCAGACCAGGTGAACACATTTTAATTGGTTTTGATCTGGAAAAATAGTTGCTAAGGGGTCAAAATTTGAAATTGAAAAAATACAAATAAAAATGAACACAAAAGCCAGCATCAAAGCATTTAGGCCACCAAAATTTGCATAGCAAAATGGCAACTTACAATTCATGAATTATAATTTGAATTGACATTTAGAAGAGTGTTTACTGCTTTATGAATATAATGTACTGTACTGCTCTCTTATATAAAGGCTTCCTTAACTACCTAAGTTGTACGTCCACCCTTTTTAATTACCTTTATAGTGAGTAGGCTTCTCTACAAGTTTAGTAATAACTCATACAAATAATGACAGCATAGCACAACTGTCTTAACCTTTGACATCTTAAGTCCAATCATTCTAATGAATCGGTAAAAGTAGTTACTTCACACTTCTAACTTTCCCTCCATTCAGACACGTATATAAAAAGAAATTAAATGGATGGAAAAACTGAAGACTCTACTCATATCAAAGGGTTAATATATATATATATATATATATATATATATATATATACAGAGTATATTTACTTGGTCAAGTACCAACCAAAGTAAAAAAATTACATGCTCATTATTTTCAGTGTTAACCTTCACCTCGATGAGTTACTCTTCTGATCTTTAAAGCCCCATCTGCTCGAGGGAGCTAAAGGTGAATGTAATGGTTTTGACTAGGATTTGAACATACAAAAACCTAAATAACCTTTATAAATTATGCCATTGTTTAACTAAAAAAATTAACCAAACAAAAACATTAAAAAGTTTTAATAATTTTGTTTTCTTTTTGTTAAAGAATATTTTTGTTTTTCTCTTCAAGACACAAAATTATTCAGGTTGTGAATATTAATAACAGCACAGAAAAAGAATATTGGTTTAAGACACTGCATATGAAATGATAAAAATTATGCAGTGGCATAGATGGGGGGGAAATCGAGAGCTGGGGGCCCACCCTGGGTGACAGAAAAGGAAAGTTGACAAAATGTCACACCAACAACATTTTTTTAGCAAGGCTAAGGTAGGAAAAAAGTCTGGTAAAAGGATTTATTACATATCATTATGGAATTACATTTGGCATGAGAGGACTTTAATCTGAAGAAAAATCTGGTTGTATTAGTTTTTCTTTAATTGACATGTAGTAACCAATAGCTCACCTGATTTATGCCACACCTGTCTTTTAGTATTTGACTTTCTCTTGAATCATATATGTACAGAGTAATATATTGGTCCGTAGAATAGTTGAGCATGCATGAAAATTTAGCTACTTCCAAATTTCAAGTCTCTAGACTAAAAATTAGCACATTATAATTATATAAAACAATATATTTCAGCTTTTCTCAGTTGCTGAGGGTTGCTTTGATGCTCTTTCTGCAATGTTTTTTTGTAATTCCAAAAGCTGTTTTTGTTGTTTTTTTGTAATTTTAAAATCATAGTTTCTGATAAATCAACAAAAACAAAACAAAATTAAATGATTAAAAAACAAAAATAAAGAAAAGATTTTCACAAAACATTACAAGAAATAATCCATGAAACAAAAAATAAAAATCTGGTTAAAATAACTGAGTTGATTTTAATTTTCATTTTTCCATTGTTTTTTTGTTTTTTTTCTTTGGAAATCCAGTATTCAATGAAGCAACTCCATTCCTTATTAAAAAAAATCCTACTTGAATTCAGAAGAAGATGATCTATGTTTATTAAGAGAGTCTGGAATCTAATATTCATTTGATATTGAGTTTAGCTTTTCAAGGCATTTTAAAATATTTCTTCTCTTTTTACTTTTTAATTTTTTTGATGTTATATGAGAAAGAGGAAAAACTTTTGAAAAATAACTTTTTTTTTAAACAATATTCATTAGGATTATGATGATGGTGATGATGATGATGATGAAATAGTATTAAAAGGTAAAAAGAGAGTAACATTTGTGATTATTTATTTTTGTTACAAAAATATTAGAAACAATAATTATAATGATGATGATGATGATGGTAAGAAGAAAAAGCATTCTAGATAACCATATCTATTATTAACTCATTGTTAAAATATTCAAATAGTATTAACCCAACTATTATTATTATTATTATTATTATTATTAATATGTACTATAAATATGGTGTTGGTGGTGGTAATAATGATGATGATGATATAACATTTAAGAAAATGAGCAAAAATCATTTTTCTAAAATATTTCTTTTACTAAATATTGATTTTGCAACATGATATTCATTAATTTGTTATGTGGGTTTATTTTTGTATCTTTAAAGATTATCATTATTACTATTATTATTATTATTTTTTTCTTTTTCTTTTTTTTTGCAGCTGTAAGAAAGCAGTGCTTCTTGGAAAGTTGACATTCAAGAGAGAGGAGAGTTGGTATTGATTTTTGGAGTGGTCACCTTTGACCTTTAAAGCAAACAACCTTTCCTTGAAGTTAGACTTTTACCATTGTTCCTTGCACCTCCTTCAGTAAACCTCCACCCCAAGTGGCAAAAAAAGCAGAAAAAAAAACAGAAAGAAAGAAACAGAAGTTTAACATGAAAATAAAAGAGCATCAACCTAAAAAAGGGGAACTAAAATTGTTGGTTTTTGATTATATTTTTATGATAAAAATTTAAAGGTGATGAATGCGTTTATTTTGTGTTTTTGATGATAAAAAAAACATGTTTATTTTTTGTTTAGAAGAAGAAGAAGAAATTTCAATATGACATTTGCCACTTGTGTTAATAAATCTTAGCGCCTCATGTAACTAAGAACGAAAGGCATGCTTTTTGGAAAAGACTCCTGAGGGTGACAAGATTTGGCAAGAGGAAAAGAATTCTGCTTTTTAGATTTTTTTTTTCATTTGTTATCATTTGGATTTTGGATTATAAAAACAGTCTTTCTACAAATAGCAGCAAACCAAAAATTTATCAAGTCTCATAACAAGCCAAAAATTATCTCTACCAAAAATAGCAGAGCACTTAAATTACCTATGTCAACAAATAGTAACCCCAAACTCTCCCTAACAACAATAGAGAACCCCTTAAAAGACCCTAAATCAAAAATAGCAAGCCTTAAAGTCCCAAAAGTCCTCAGACCAAAAATAGCAAATGCATTCAAATGTGCTCCATTCAACAAAAGGAAAAAGCTCCAATCATTTCCTTGTCTAAAAATAGTAAATCTTTCTGTCAAGAATAACAAACTCAAAAGTTACTATATTCAAGTTAGTCCAAGATTTCATTAGAGGAAAAAAATTCTTATGTAGATTATAGCAGTCCTAACAGATATGAGTATACATGTTTGTTTTATTTCACGGCATATCAACCCTTTTTAAAACATTTAATGCCTAAAACAATAATATTGGATGAATGTTTTTTTTTGTACACTCATAGTTTTTTTAATAACACAATATGCACTAATTAAACCATAGCTAGAGGGAATGTTGAGATTTATACCTTTCCTAAGGATATTAGCCGATTATGAATTGAACAACTAGTATATTAGAATTCTGAAGTTCAACTACCTTTCCACTGTCCCAAACCCATGGAGAGCAGAGCTTTTTAACTTAAGTTGAATTTACTGCATCATTATTTATGTACACTGGTCAAAATATGTTGTTGCTCTCCCCACCAATTTGTTGTGTTTTCCCTGGTGTGTTCCTGTGGATCCTCAGAAATATTGTGTGGACTATAAGAGTCCACGTGGACCCTGGTTAAGAATGACTGCTCTAAAAAACCAAAACATAAGAGAAAGAGAGAGAGAGAGAAAGAGAGAGGGAGAGAGAGTGTATCAATCATAGATCTCAAAGGTTTTTGACTAGTAATAAAGAAAAACAAAGAATAAAAGAAGCAGATGTAGAAAAAAACAAAAAAAACAAGAAAAGAACGGTAGATCCATTTGAAACATTAAAGGCAGTTATGCTTGTATGATTTCAAAGCATTAACACACACACCTCAAGGAAGAATGATAGATAGATATAAATAAATAAAAAAATGTTTAGCTCAAACGTCTGGAGATGGTATTTGTATATTTTTATATTATATACATAAAATATTAAATCTCCAGCTGAATCAAATAAAAGAAAATAACAATAATAATAATAATAAATCTTATATATATGGTTGCTGGAGATTTGTGAGGAGAGGATGATGATAATAACAACAACAACAATAATAATAATAATAATAATAATATAATAATAATAATAATAAAGAAATAGATGAAAGATAAAAAAAGAAAAATAAGAGAACAATGAACTCACAAACAAATAAACAAATAGATTTAATAATTCAAAATAAAACTATGAGGGTTAAGTGTTTTTTAATATATGTATATCCAGTAGTTAAAGGCTTAAACTAATAACGTTTCAGTTTTGGTTTTAATCCTGGCTAAAAGAAGACTTGTTCTTTGCATCACAGAGCTGTGGATGGGGAAACATGTCTGCATACAAATTACAAAAAATATCCACTGTGGCAGCAAAAAGAAAGTCAGCACTTGTAATTTTCATAAAACCACAAATTTAAGCTAAATTTAATGTAACTGTTTAAACAAACTATACCTCAGTTGATTAGCCTTTAAACTTCTATAATTTTACCTGGTCTTTCCTGTAAGAAGGATGACCAGATTTAAGGGCATCCTGAACACTGCCAGTGTTTTGGTACTTTTGCATAGTCATTTGTACCATTTTCTTATCACATTCAATCTGTGACTGATTTCTCAATTGGTTAAACCAAAAACATGAAGATTAATGAGCTCCTGACAATCACTAAGAGAAAGTCAAGGTATAGTGACTAAATGTTTAGATGTATATATTTAAACAACAACTATTACAATTAATGATGGTTTGTTGCCTGTTGGTGGATATTTCAAAATGATTTTGGGGGAATATTTTAAGGTGGTTTGTTGCTGCAGACTTCTCTTTAGGTTTCCTCAATTTGAAGTTATTTTTTTAAGTTGACGTAAACACTAGAGTATTTCAATTAAGTCAAATATGCACGGGTAAAATTATAGAGGAATAAAAGGCGGATTAAGTGAGGTATAGGTTGTTTAAACAGTTACATTAAATTTAGCTTAAATTTGAAGTTTTGAAAAAATTGCAAGTGTAGACTTTCTTTTTGCTGCCACTGTATATTTATAGGCAGGGATGTATACATGTACATATATATAATGCATATATATTAATAGAATTTTATAAGTGAACTCCTCCATATATAAATATATATATATATATATATATATATATAATTTTTTATCAAGATAGATAGTTAGATAGATGAATGGATGGATTGTAATAAAAATTATTTTATTGTATATATATATATATATATATATATATATATATTAATAAAAGCTCAGGCTCTGGAATCGTATTACATGAGTTCAGATCCCAGTCAAAGACCATTACTTTAACTTTAGCAGCCTCGGGCAGATGGGGCTCAGCTCGGGAGAGCAGCTCATCTAGGTGAAGGGTGACACTGAATGTAAAAAGCCCGGGTAAGAGCACGTAAAAATGGCCTTGTGCCAAACTTGTTTTGGTGCTCACCAAATAAATATAATATACGCTATATATATATATAATAGAAAAATGGCAAATAAAACCTGACGATATGAGATAGAATAATTAATTAGAAAAAACAAAAAACAAGAAAATAATAAGTGCCAACGGGTTTCGTTTTTTCCTTCTTCAGGGCACATTTATTATTATTAATACCATCTTTTGTACATTAGGTCTTGTTAGGGACACGACCTAATGGACAAAAAATAGTATTAATTAAAAAAAGAATACTCAAAATGCACTAGGCTTTTGAGACCTTCGTTCATACTGGTCCTTTGAGAACTTTTTCTCATGATCCTTGAAAAGACTTTTCGTATCACTTCATTAGTCACTTAGAGTAACGACGCTTGAGATTCAATCCTTTGGTGGAGTGTAGAGATTTCTTAAGTAACTTTATTTACTTACTCTTAAGAACATGATCTCTTGAAGAGACTGTTGTACCAGTATTTTCGGAATGTTTTCTCATGACACTTAAGAAACTAGAAAAAGTTAAAGACATCAATAAAATACTTAATAAAGTTTCTAGTTTTTAGCTAATGATTCTAAAATACACTTTAATATAAACAGAAATGGCAAATGTGGTAATCCTGGGAATATCATATATTCATACTCCGTGGCGAGGTGGAGCATTGGTAAAACCTCAGATTATGGAAACATTTTACAGGAGTTCAAATCAATCTCAGACAAAACCATTCCATTTACCTTTAGCTGCCTTGGGCAAATGAGGCTCGTTCAAGGTGAAAGGGACCACTGCCTAGTTATGGCAAACAGGCTAAGAGATAAGAACTCTGACTCCAAATCTTACTGTTGCCTTTAGGGGCTTCCTTTAAAAAAAGGCTAGCCCACGCAGGGCTAACCGCCTTGTCAGGCGAATACAAAAATCTGATGTTATTATGTTCCAGTCCCAATGCAGGCTATACACCTACTTTTAATCTGCCGGGCAACACACAATGTGTACGTTTGGGTACATGTATATAAAAACACACACAACAATCTTCATTATATAGTATGTGTTTTATTCGAAAATGTCCATATAAAAAATTCAATAATTGTATATAAAAAAATAGAATCTAAATATAAAATTTCCTAAGCAATTCCTTGGACGCATAGCGCAACGGGTAAAGGCGCCGGAGTTTCTACACTTCAAAAGTGAGCATCAGCTGAAGGTTAAGG
>JAUZSX010292667.1:0-14005 GCA_034780655.1 Idiosepius hallami
AATCATATACATACACACACACACACATATATATATATACACACACACACACACACACACACACATATATATATATACACACATATATATATGTATATACACACACACACATATATATACACACATAAATATATACACTCACATATATGTATAAATATATATATATATACACACACACATATATATATATTTATATATATACATATATATATAGGATTGGGTGCACTTTTCAAAGTTTGAAAGAAAAATGACAGGAGACAGAAATGAATAAGGAAAGTGCTCAATATGGTTATAGAACTGTTTTAATGGATGTAAATGTTGTTTTCTGTGTTTCACCATTTGGATCATCAGAACACCAAGGAGTAGAGAGTCTTAATCATTGTTGGGATTTGCTACCCAATTATTGGGTAGCAAAAGTGTTTGGTACCTAGGATATTTCCTATTTCTCCAAAAATATCAAGTTGGAAATTTACACTAAATCTTTGAAATAATATTATTAATCTAAAAATAAAAGAGAAATGAATATATACTTAATTGATAAATATTTATCAATAAAAAAAATCAAATTACTCCTATGCAAAAGTATTTAACACTCTGTCAAATTTCATTCTTATAATGTCTTTTGATCTTGTTACAATATTTCAACCAATCAGACATTTTACAAGGCTTTCGGCTTCTCACACGCAAGTTGATAACATCTCTCAGAAACTACATTCTTTTTTCCCCTTCATTAGTGTTTTAAAACGTTAAAAACAAAGAAACTGACCAATGATAAGGAAACCATAGCATATTACTGTGCTAATTTAGTGTCTAAAAAATTTAAATTTAACATGCAGGGTATTGAGACATGTGGCAACTATAATAATTAGATTTTGGGTAAAAATCTGGTGGCTAAGAGGTCAAAGTTTAACAATTTGACTTATAAGAATTCTGCCAATATTTGTTAACATAAAATTTTAGAATAAGGTTCTTTGGAATTGGGTCAATCTTTTTAATTCCCCCTGAGGCAATAAAAATACATGCTAAGGTGTCAAGGTTCAAGGGATTTGACCTTTTCTGTCTCTACCAAACTAATCATTCAATTTTTAGTCTAAACATTTTAAATTTCAAATAAAGGGTATTCTGACATGGGACAGGCTTTTTAATGGAAACTGTTTTTAATTTGGTAGCCAAGGGGTCAAAATTTAAAAGATATGACCTTTGCTGTCTTTGGCAAACTATTCAGTTAATATTGGATCCAAACACTTGATGAGCGTGAAAAGGAATATGGTTATGATTAAACTTAAAAGAAAAAACTTTAAACTGGAAAAGAAAAAGACAAGCTATTCTAGTAAAAAATATGATAAATTTATAATATGAAATATTGTATTAAGAACTCATAAATGATGTTAAATTGAATTTTTTCAAAAATTCTTTATGCTGCAATATCTTAAGTTATAAACGTATGTATGTATGTATTAGAAGAAATGTAAAGGTAAATTCAGACGATGTATGATAGAAAAATTATTGAAAAAATGAAAACAAGATTTTCAAAATTTAAACTACAACAATAACAAAACCTTACGTCAAATCATACCATGTGGACACAATGTGGACCATGTGAACACAATATATAAAATAATATCCATCATAATAAATATGCCCTGACGAAATCTATACCGAAACGTGTCGGCATTAACTATATGCTTGTATTTGTTTTTTTTTAATAATTCTTTTATCATTATATATATATATATATATATATATATGTATTTATATACACACAAATACACTTTTCAAATGTCTCAGTCAGTATGTGTGCCTACGTGCATGGTTGCCTCACATTATATGCCTTTTTAAAACCATTTAAATAATCAAGTAGAAAGATTATATATATATATATATATATATATATATATATATATATATATGTGTGTGTGTGTGTTGTTTTATTTGCTTTACTAAGAAAAAAAAGGTCACATCTGTTTCTGTATTAGCCACTGTCCATATCAATTTGATCTCTAAGATGTATATGTTAAGAAACTAATATGTGTGCAGGATATATATATATATGAAGGGAATAAATACATATATTTGTATATAGATCCATATAGATGTGTACATAAGTGTGTCTATTATGTATGTCATTTAATTTTACAAGGATAGATCATGTGAGTAAACAGGTAAACATTTTAGCACCTATAAATAAAATAAAAATACTGACAGTGAAGTCCTCTTGTGACAGTGGATAGGCTGTCAGACTTTGGAATTGT
This sequence comes from Idiosepius hallami, assembly GCA_034780655.1. Classification (NCBI taxonomy): domain Eukaryota; kingdom Metazoa; phylum Mollusca; class Cephalopoda; family Idiosepiidae; genus Idiosepius; species Idiosepius hallami. Next base: position 2,253 of record JAUZSX010292667.1, read on the forward strand.
TGTACATGAGTTCAAAATCATCTCATTCTGTTTACATTCTCATTTACACGAATACCTTTGTATAAATCCTCACATTCAGTTCAACAATCGATTAAAAAGTGCATATGATGTTACTCAAAAAAACTACATGCAGTCAAAAGAACATTTAACAAACATGATTGTTTTTGGCATTAAATGAACTATAAAGGTTCATATGCTTTACACTTAAAGAAACAAAAAATAATACTGACTTTCAATTTCAGGATTGAAGGATTTGTATTTATCTTTCTTGTCACGTTATAAGTAGGGTTGTGACTTTATGCTTCTATTGAAAAAATATTCTTATCTTTACTTGACTATTTTGTAGTTTTACCATTTCTTTTATTCTGTAGTTATTAGTAGGGCTGTGGAAACATGACCCACACGTACCAAAGCCACCCCTGTTTTTATTTTATGCAACAGCTAGCAAATATTGCTTTAACGACTCAGGTCTATTTGAAAAAGGAATTAAGCCTACCTAAGACGATTCCCCAAAAATAATCATGCACTGAATATTCAAGCTACTTGAAGTTTTTATCAAATGTTTTGACAGGCTGTTTGTTAGTCTATGTTGCGTAAAAATAGGAGGCATTATTTTTACAATGAAACTTGTATTTAACACTTTGGGTTGTAGTTTTTGTTGAGCAGGAAGAACCCCTTTCTCACCTGTTTGGGCTTAGATCAGTCTTCCTGTTGTTAGAGAGTTTTTGCAATCTCAGACTATCCTGAGACTCCCACACCTCACCCAAGGGAGTAACTTTAATTGAGGACATTTTTAGTCACTGGTCGGTCGTTGGGAGAGGGAAAGGATTTCAGTTCAAATGCTCATCCAGCCACAAACTGCTGACCAGCCTGGTAAAATAACTGCTATTCCTAAGTGGTCACCCATGTTTGTACTGAACATTGCTTAACTTCGGGGGATCTAGCGAGAACCTGTGTCTCCAATGTGACTTGGCTGTATAACACTTTGAGTAGGATTAGCCGATCATAAAGAGAAAGTAAGCATAAACAGATATAAAAGGGAACTGAAGCGGACGTGTTTCATGGAAACTCTTCAGTATTAAACCTGTATTCAATATAATTTTATTATAATGACTGCCTTTTGCCTGTTGATAAAATAGGTTGGTTATTTTTCTTCAGCATCTCCAATTTATATTAACATGTATTTTACTTCATATTTGAGTCATTTTAGGTATGAAATTAACTCAGTAAACTGCTGAATTTATTTATTGTTAAATTAAAACTTGTTTGAATTCATATTAAGATATTTATTTGTTCAACCTTGGCACGCAGCTTTGTTCAATTTAAATTTTTTGCCCACTGTGTATTTGAGTGTGGCAACCCTGCTTTAGAGTCTGTGACAAATTATGTAAATCGGGAGGAGTCTAAGGAATCACATGCAGGCTCATTCATAGTCATTCATGCCGTGAGGGTTATCCTTCTTCTGTAAAGAGCCGGCATTCACCATATGCAACGCTCTGCATACAAGATAAGAACAAGACCCCTAAAACTTTTTGTTTCAATTTGTCAAGCCTAAACACAAAAATTTCTTCAAAACAAAAGGTGTTGATAAATCATTTATTATTTAGAAAAATCATACCTGAGATACTGCCTCTACGGGAGGGGAGGTACAGCATAGGTGGGAGACGCATCAATGGTGGCACTGGTAACAAGTGGGCCATTGTTGGTGATAAGATGCCATAGTTTGATCTCTATAGCATTGTCAGTTACAATAGATACTTGCCCTAACCAAATTGAAAAATAAATCTAAACTGAAGACAGGTTTGTTTTTTTTTTTTACCTGACAGCTTTTAACTCACTTTTTAATTATTTTTTTCCTGAAGTTGTTTGAGTTGAAAAAGAAATGTGTATTTAACAAGTTTTTATTGGTTAAGATTTGATGACTCATGGTTCACATATTTTTGGAAGAAATGCAAAATGTACGCTTGGTGCTCTAAATACGTGTGGATTGAATTAAAAGGAAACATTGAACATTTACATTTGAGGATTTTTTTTTTGTCAATCAATATTTTATTAAAAGAAAATTAATCAATACCCCATGTTAATCTTTTTCGATATTCTGTTAATAGATTTTCTATATCCTTATTCTATTAAGTTGTTTTTACAACTATGAGGTCTGATATTGATAATATTGCTGTTTTCAAAGATATATATAGGGCATCTAAAAAGTGAACTCACACCATCAAAAATGCTGTGAATATTTAATTACACCACTTACAGTCGAATCATGTTGGAGACACAGGTTTCCATCAGATTACCAAAGTAAAGCAACATAGAGCCTATTCAGTACTAAGATGGGTAACCACTTATAAAAATCAGGTACCATGCCAGGTTGGTTGGTAGTTTGTGGCCTGATCAGTTAAATGCATAAACATTCATAATTGAAAGACCTTCCCTCTTCTCCAACCTCTCCCTCACAATGACCAACCATGAAAATACCCTCAGTTACCCCTTAGGGTGAGTCTGGAGAGTCTCAGAATACTCTGAGATTATGAAAACTCAGGAAGACGAACATGTGAGGAGAGGCCTTCTTGCTCAACAACAACACCTGCAACGCAAAAAGGTCCTGCATGTTAGCAACACTTAAAGTGTGAGAGTACATTATTTTTTAGGCACACTGTGTTATTCCTCAATTCAAAAATAACCTCAATCTTTTGCAGTCCAGTGGATTACTGCTTAGACTTTAACAAGATTTCAAATACCAAAAAGCTTAATTATATTCATATTTTGGCTAATTCCCTCTGATTCCCCAGCCTTAGGTGAAATAATACAATTACTTTAGAAAACAGTGGCATTTCTTAGAAAAGTATTATTATTCGAACTAGGTTGATAGATCGATAAAATCCCTGACATTGAAGCGGAAGCTTGAAGATTGAGGCTTTGTTGAATAATCTTTTTTTCTCTGCTAGAAATATTGCCTGGCCTTTTTAGAGTTGCTTTCATACTTCTTTTCTGCTCATTTTGGATCTGTGTTTTATTAATTCTAAGGTTTCTTATCTTTTTCTAAAAAAACTGCCTCAATCTTTCAAAAGCCAAATATTACTTTAGTAAACTATTGTTATATTGACATCCCACAGACCTATGTCTACTCACAAAGCGGACGCTACAGGTGTGTAAAGATCCAATTTTTCAGTTTAACCCCTTAGCAGTTTTCTTTTCAGTTCAAAACCTAAAACCATGCACAGGTCCAAATACCCCATATATCAAATGTCCTGTCCCTAGACCAAAAATTGCTGAAGTATTTTGGTAGAAGCTGTTCCTTAGACGCATAAAGTCATTTTATTATATCTGATTAGAATTACAATTACAATTTTGTGGTATGGATTAAGGTTTATCCAGCCTTCATATTTGGAACCATCATGCAGACATATATACCAATGGGTAGAGTTTGTTGAATGATTTATAGTTCTTAGTCTTTTAATCAATTAAATTGAATTCAAAAGATATTATTGCCTTTTACTGCTGGGCTGAGCTTAGTCATAAATTGAATGTTTCCAAAGTAATAAAACCATCAATATTATCCAGAGCGGAACAAATCGAAAACTATTAAAGCATCTGTTGACAACATTCAAAACTAAGAACCATAAAATTAATTCAAATTATTGTAAAGTCTGGAAATTACATATAAAAATAAAAACAAAGGGAAAAACAATAAAACAAAAATAAAAACAAGACAAATAAATATAAAATAAATAATTTCCCAGAAAGCCTCTAACCGGAAAAGGCTTGTAGAAAAATTTAAAAAAAAATTTGATTTAAATAATTTTCCAGAAAGAATATAACCTGAAAAATGAAAGAGTGTAGAAAAAAAATTGAATAATTTTCAGGAAGGACTCTACCTAAAAAAAGGATTAGAAAAGAAAAACTTTAAATAAATAATTTCCCATAAGTCCTTTGGTCGGAAATGGGAGGGTGTATAAACCATGACTGGGTAGGAATGTTCAGTCTTGGTTCCAAGTCTGAAGATGGGTGTTTCAATCCTAGCCGAGGCCATTAATTACTAGAAATACATTTCCAAGACTCAGCATTCCTATCCAGTCACAGTTAATACACTTGAAAAAGAAAGTCTTCCATGTAATAACTAATAACTTATTATAACTATACAAGCAACTATAAAGATGAGGACACCAGTCCAAAAAAATGGATATACAGTATAGGAGTGGACTGACCCATCAGTCAATTGGACCATGCCTCAGGGCCCAGCACTGCAAAGAGCGCACCTGGCTGCCAATAAAATTATCAAGGATATCCTAGTTATGCACTTCAGTACATGCATACTGACTCGGGCCACTCCGCTTTGCCTTCACATCAGAATGTGTGTGTCTAATGGTCGTAGCTGTCTACTGGACACAATTGAGCTAATATGCACAGATCACCTGCTGCACATCATAATGCGTATCTAATGACTGTAGCTGACTACTGGACATGGTTAAATCAATATGCACATGTCACCTGCTGCACAGCCTCTTCATGTGGCATTTTACTGTAAAAATGAGAGACAGGGGGACCACTGTATTTTTTGCCTGATAACCCACAACCAACAATCAATAGCCCATTACACTTTCAGTTCGCCCCTGATACAATACCATTTAGTATTTGAAAAAAAAAAGCTGATTATTAAGTCAAAATTTAAGCCAGCGATTATTATTATGAGAATCAAGGTTAATTTTTCTTGGATGTTTTTTCTTCTTTAATTTAAACTTTCTGTTTTTTAAAATTAAAAAAATAATCATAGAGGAAACTTTTTTTTACTTATTAAATGTAAAAAATTGAATCCATTTTTCTGTTAATTAAAAAAAAAAAACTAACTGCAAGAATGAGACTGTTTAATCAACATTACTTTTTGATATGTTGAGCTTCTGGACACTCCTGCTTTACATGCTTGTTGATTTATAATCAATAATAACTAATAATCATGATTGTAGAATTAGTCCTCTTTAAGAAAAACATGATCGAGTATGAATAGAATGATCTTGTAAAAAAAAAAAAACGATCAATAGGCCTGTGAAGAGCAATAGGTTTCTCGCTATCTCTCTCTCTCTCTTTCTCTCTGACGATTCTTTGACCTGGTAGCTATAATAGCAACTCCGACTAGAAATGAACATTGTATCCTGAAAGAAAAAATCCAAATATTATAATGCTGGCCCGGCTTGCAGTCCCTAGGGAACTTGTATCCCCCTCTGCCAATTGTGGAGTCTGCGGGGAGAGGGGGGGGCTAACCATGCCCCTCCCCGTATAAGCAATTGTGGATAAACATGATGTATAATATACATAATGAAAGTTTTTTTAACTCTAGAAAATGGACACAGTTCATTGATTTCATTTTTTTTTCAATATATTTACCGAAGACAATGGCTTACTCAACAGATGTTTAAGAGAAAAAATATTCTCAATCGATTCAATAACCTATTTACATTAAATGCAAACAAAATATACTTTAAATTCTCAGGAGTTTCTATTTTTAAGGAGAATGTAAGAGTTCTTTAAAGAGCTTTATGTGGTTTATGCATTTAGCTTTTGCGCATGAAGAAAGATTTAAGAATATTTACATTGTTATCTAACAAGAACCTCTAAAGTACTGCCCGTGGGCTAGATCGAGTCTGAATAGGTCTTTAATCTGGCTAATAGAGCTCTTATAGAAAATGTAAAAATATTAGTATGTAATGTGTTAAATTAATGTGCTGGTTTTTCTAATACAGAGTTTCTCAAAATAAGTAAAACCCATAAAATTGTCGATAAATATGTTGATTTTATCCCTATAGTATAATATTTTTCTAATTTGATAGCAGTTATAAATAACAATCATTATTTTTAAACCCCATGGTTTAAAAATTAAAAGAAACGGCCTTTTGCATCACAACTTATATAGAGACTAAAATCTTAAAAGAATGTTCAAACACACGCTTCCTCATTTTTTAGGATAGTTGAATAAATCATTTATTTCTGTCATTGATAGTTTCATTAATATTTGTGTTGTAATTATTAAGTTATTACAAATGTACAACATCAGCGCATTGTAAAAATAGTTTAATGTTCATTTGTTTGCATTGGCATTTTTTTCTATTTTTTTTTAATCTTAAAAACATTCGTATTTAATGGTATATATTTTTTATATCCCACCAGTATGGATCTGAAGGGATTGCAAATTGCATTGTCATGATGACTAAACTTTTTTATTCATGACCTGAAAGTTTTATATCTCTGTTGCAGTCTAGTTTTCGCAGTTTTAAGTTAAAAAAAGGAGGCATTTATTATGGAATTCTGAGCATACTTTGTCACTCACATCTCTGTTGCCACTCCTAAATAGACAAACCCATCTCTTAAAGGTGCTGACATAAACTGCATCAGCTTCATAAATGTTCAACAGATTCCAAATGGATCGGTTCAAATTTTTTCTGCATCAAGGAATTCAATGATGCATTTCTGCCTCTGATGTGCATCCATGCAATGGGTGCTATCTTAGAATCTCACGCCATCAATATCAGCAACAGAAAACTGAAAATTTCAGGTCATGAATGCTTAAGTCCAATCATCATAACAATGCAATCCCCTCTAATCCATTCAGGCGGAATAAAGAATAGGAGACATTACTTTTTGAAAGACCCTCATATTTATCAACTATTACAAAACTATGACAACATAACACACACATATTCGAGGCAACAAGCAAAATTTCAATGAGATATATTTTTGTTTATTAAATACATAATGATCAACTACGAAGCTAACAAGCTGCTACGACAAGAGAAAAAAACTCACACACAAAAAAAAAGAAAGACAAGTTATTGTTGAATATTAATTATCACCAGGTGGTTAAACACGCAGACAGGTGATTCAAAAAAAGAAAATGAATGAGGGTTTTGGGGAAAAAAAAAAACATTTAGAAAAAAATTTAAAAAAATTTCAGGATCTTAAGAAAATCGAGAAAAAGGTTTTATGCCTTGGTAGTGGTAATAAGGTCAATGAAAGTAATTGAAGGTTAAATATAAGACATTATATATATTTACTTGGTTGAGCACCAACCCAAGTTAGGCACAAGGCCATTTTTACGTGCTCTTTATAAACCTGGATGATAATCCAGGCAATATTTCTAGCAGAGAAAAAAAGATTATTCAACAAAGCCTCAATCTTCAAGCTTCCGCTTCAATGTCAGGGATTTTATCGATCTATCAACCTAGTTCAAATAATAATACTTTTCTAAGAAATGCCACTGTTTTCTAAAGTAATTGTATTATTTCACCTAAGGCTGGGGAATCGGAGGGAATTAGCCAAAATACGAATATAATTAAGCTTTTTGGTATTTGAAATCTTGTTAAAGTCTAAGCAGTTATCCACTGGACTGCAAAAGATTGAGGTTATTTTTGAATTGAGGAATAACACAATGTGCCTAATAATCAGTGTTGCCCTTCACCTAAATGAGTTGTTTTCTCGAGGTAATGAGCCCCATCTGTCCTAGGCAGCTAAACGTGAATTGACTGGGATTTGAACTCGAGTATTACAAATCCAGAGACCGAGCTTTTACCATTGTTCCTCCCTCGCTGCTCAGTCAATCTATCTATCTGTCTATCTAAAGATAGATAGATAATGATAATTGATAGAAAATGATGATGATCAATCTGTTGGTGTGAAATTGACAGTCACCACGGGCGCCAATTCCAGGTTTAGATTTATTTACTATTTTGTGCCTTCAAACACAAACAAACGAATAAATAAAAAAAAAAAATGGCAAGGTCAAAAATAAGAAAAAATGCTCACTCTTTTTGGACATAGCAGATGCATTTTTTAATCAATTTTTATGATTGAGCACTTAAAATGTGCACTGGAAAAATGCTGATTAATGTGCAAACTCAGAAAAAAAAGAGATTCGTTTGTGGAAACGATTAATAAAGCACTAAAACTTAAGTAAGCATTTAGTGAAGTTTTGGCCATAACTTCCAAACCATGCAATGCATCTCCACAATCAAATACTCACATTAGCGATTTATGTATATTACATCAGTAGGTGATTTTTCATGATAATCAAAGAGGTCTAGGTTCTTTTTTGGCCAAAAGGTTAAGAAATTGGACTGTCCTTCAGTAGGGGCACAAAGTGACTATGAGGCAAGAAAAAAATACTTTAACCTTGTTTAACTACTGATATACACTTGGAAAATTTGAATTGCCTACCTTTGAAAAGTGGGCGTGAATAGGGAACAAAAATCTGCCACAGACAGACACACTGCTTTTTATATAATTGATAAAAGATTGAATTGTCTTTTTTTAAAAGTAAAAACATCCAGACACTCCTAGAAATGAACCAGCTTTGATTTCCACAATGTCCAAGGTTTGATGAAATAATCAACAAGAATCTGAAGACATTTGGAAAAGCGTTTAACGCATTACAAACATAATGTACGATACTGCTTTCCTATATAATAGGCTTCCTTAACTACTTTAATAGCAGGTCTCTTTCGCTTGGTCAAGGCCAGGGAAAAATATATATTATAATCTTATCGAGATATATATATATAGATAGATAAAATAGATTATTCAACTAGTATTAAATCAATACTACTCTTCTTATGGTTTGTTCATGAAATAAACTTTGTATAGGAAATTCACATGCTCTTCTAATGTGAAATTATAGGCTTATCATAAAGTCCAGCTATCCAAAGCAAGCTAACCAAGCAAAGCTAAGCCAAGTTGAACCCAACCTAAACCCACCCACGGAAGAGCATAAATATAAACTTCTTGGAGGGCGGGATCGCTCATATCTAATATAACAATAAACAGTTTAATATAATGAAGTCCTTATATGGTGAATCGATTTAAAGGAAGTGCTGCCTTGTCCGGGTAACATATTGTGGATGGAATGAATCAGAGAATTTCTTGAGTTAAGTTAACCTTTCATTGATTCACTGTCACATGACAAGATGTCACCAAAGAATCGAAATACAAAGAAACAACGATAGCGAAGACTGTTTCAATAAAAGCCCCCTCAAGATAATATCTTTGTTATGCCACATTAGGACCATATTATCTGCAGCTCTAGAGCCAATAAAAAGAAACAAGAACTACGATCCAATCAATGTACTCCTTTGCAAGATTGTCATTATGATCTTTTGTACGGTCAAGTCGCATTGGAGACACCGGTTCCCATCAGATCACAGAAGTTAAGCAATGTCATGCCTTGTCACTCGTCAGATGGGTGACCATTTAAGAATACTAGGTACTATACTAGGGCAAGTAATAAACTTACTCACGGTGACCCTGCTTCTCTTTAAAAGGAAACCAATTGTTACACTATGCACTTCATTGTGCAATAAGATATGAATCATGATCCAATAAACTAATAATAACTATAACTCAATTCAGATGAGCAGTACACATGAGGGATATCTAAAAAGTATCCGACCTTGGACCAGAAAAAATTATTTCATATACAAAGCATATCTGAAAAGTATCCAAGCTTAGGCCAGAAAAATATTTCACACAGGAGGCCTGTCTAAAATTTATCCGACCTTAGGCCACAAAAAATATTTCCTATATGAGCGCTGTCTGAAGCGTATCCGACCTTAGGCTAGAAAAAAATATTTCACATACATCATAGTGAATGCTGAAATTTTTGATATTGTTTTCCCAAAATATGACAAATTACAATTTTTAATTCACTGTGACAATATTTACTGCCAACAATAACGGTTTTATTAAAGCTTGTAGGGTTATTATTAAATTTTCACATTTGTCCAATATCTGGGAAGAATAGTACGGTGTTGGGGGAGTATTGACACTAGTTTGCCTCTTTTTATTTTTACCGCATGAAGTACATCTGTATAAATTTTAAAGAAAATTATTTGAGTTATTTCGGTGTCCATACAGAATGAAAACACTCACACACACACACACACACACACAAGTTCCATTAATTAATAAGTTTAGATTAAATTCGTTGAAATTAGTTTTCTAAGTAGCATTGGGTATATTATTATTATTTTCAATATTTTAAAAGTCTGAATAAGTAAAAGTAAAATTTGAACCTTTATCGTCAGATTTTATGATTCTAATACCTGGACAGACACAAACATTAACCACTTTTTCGGTAACTCGGCTAAAGTTTCAGTGAAATCTTTCATTTGTTGATATTCTTGTCAGTTAAAACTTGCAAGTAAAATTATGAATATTTCACATCGCTTAACAAATCCCAATTCAAAAACCTTGTTTGCTATGTCTCTGTAGGATTGCATTGTAAATTTAGTTAACATGAATAAATGCATTAGATTGTGGAAGATGAGATATACGAGTCTAAAACCATTAGAAACAGGGAAAATGGTTTCATTTAGTCTAATTACAATTCATTCCATCCAACATCTAGCAGGGTTATCCTGTGTTGTTCGGGTGTCTTTATACTCTTAAATCTATTTAGTTTGGTTTGATTTTTACAGAATATGATTTTTTTTTTAGGTCATTTAATGCCAAGACCAATCATTTTTTGATAAATGTTCTTTTTGTCCACATGTAGTTTTTTTAATAACTCAATGTGCACTATTTAACCCATAGCCAGAGGGAATGTGGGAACTCATACCTTTTCTCAAAGGTACTAATCCACTAATGTATTAGTCTGTCTCTAGGGACAATGAAAATGCGCCCCGTGTTGGTTCTGCTGCTGGAACAACGGCAGTGAAGTGGCCTCTCCAGAGCGCAAGGCCTGGGCAAAGTTTTTTGACGCTCTCTGATTCTGCCCATTTCTCAGTACCCCCCTCTTGGTCTTGCCGGCGGAATTCCAAAGGAGAGCAGAGCAGTAGGTTTTGGCACCAGGTTGGCTGCAGAAGCTACCGAAATGAGCTGGGTACAGTTTCGGTCCGCCTTAGGGACTCCAACTCCGGATTTTCTTTCAGAGTTTACTCCTTTTAACCTTTCCTGAGCTCAGGTAATCCACAAGGCAGTGGAAGTTTGTACTTCAGAGTTTTCCTTCTCCTAGATACCTATATTCTCAAAGACTTAGGGTGCATCTACCCAGTGGGTAGCATCGGACATCAGTGAATGTTGACCGGTTCAATGTTTTCTGCATGGAGGAATTCTATGATGCATCTTTGCAACTAACACACGTCCATTACAGGGATTGCTTTTTTAGAGTTTAGCACTGGCAATACCTGTAGCAGAAAGATAAAACTTTTCGGTCATGAATGCATAAGTCCAGTCATCAAAAGAATGCAATTTGCAATACCCACTGGTCCTTTCAGGCAGAATAAAAATGCAGGAGGCAGTACTTTTGGAACCATCCTCATACATATAATGATGGTTTAATAAAATTCAATAATATCTGATGGACTGAAGTGCTGTTGCTGTTCTTATGTCTTATCAAAGGCGCTTTTCAGGTGTGTAATTCTTTTCGGCTCTCCACTACAGATGTCACATATTTATTATTTCTCTCCTTTTTGTCTTGCGTCAGACACTCACACCACGTCAAATCGAGATAATGGCTCTCTTTACTGTCGTTAAATATAATGAATTTCGGGCATTTTTTGTTTAGTGATGCTATGCAAATAAATCAATACGAAGTTCAATTTATTTAAAAAAATAACATTTACCTCCCCCTCTCTCCACATCTATTTCTTTCTCTCTCTCTCTCTCTCATATATATATATATATATATATATATATGTATATGATATTTACTTGGTGAGCACCCCCAAGTTTGGCACAAGGCCATTTTTACGTGCTCTTACCCGGGCTTT
>JAUZSX010292677.1:0-14004 GCA_034780655.1 Idiosepius hallami
TGGCACAAGGCCATTTTTATGTGCTCTTACCCGGGCTTTTTACATTCGGTGTTACCCTTCACCTAGATGAGCTGCTCAACCTAGTGTTTGTTTATATATGTTTATTCGGCCTGATGAATGCGTAAGCAAGAAACCGGCAGTTGCTGACTACTATTGACTCCATGTCTACACTTAACTGCCCAAGACAGCCAAAGGTGAATGTTTTTGACTGGGATTTGAACTCGCGTAATACAATTCCAGACACCGAGCTTTTACCAATGCTTTAGCGTCACTGCCCAATGCTGATATGAGTCAAGAGATTAATTCATAAATCCCACCGTTGGAGTTGATTCCATTCGATAAAGGAATCCTAATCAGAAAGGGACCCTCTAAACTGTTTGGGGCCTTAATTTTTTATTTTGTTTATCTTTTTGATAAATGCTTTAATATTACAATCATTTAGGCTTCTAAATTCCTTTTTCATTAATCTGATGTCAGGGATTTTTGTTACATACCTTGATTATGATGGTATTATGATTATCTATTACAGACCACAAGAATTAAATGTGTTCTACCTTGCAATACAGCAAATACAGTTGTGTTCTCCAACCACCCTAAAAAAGAGTGGATAATACCAAATTTGTATATAAACGCACACACGCATATAATGTCATTTATTCCATAAGTAACCTATGGTATAATAGATACTATATGCTTAAATGCAAGCAGAAATAAGTATTTGTCTTAGGGTGCTCCATACCCTTTTTCTAACCACACACACACCCACAGGCAGTCCTACCTGTTTTATCAATTTACTTTGATCAATTAATGAATTTGAGCCAACTTTTTTGCAAACCATTTAATAAACGATGCTTGGAAATAACTTTAATCAAATACAAAACTATTTTCTCTTTTTTTCTCATTTTGGTATTTTTGTACCTGATGATAAATTATTTTGAAGAAATTCCTTATCTCTTTCATCACTATGATCTCCATTTCAGAAAAATCTGGCATGAATATAAGTTCTACTATATTTGGTGCTTGAAGGAGTTAATATAATCAAATACAAATATTGTTTTTTCTATTTTAGACTTAAGAGTGCAAGGTAACTCACAGCTAAATTAATCTCAAATTTGAAAAAAAATCTTTGATTTAGCTAATCTAAGGATTTGCCTTTTTTGTTACTGTTATCTAAGACTTCCCCTTAATTTTAGGGAGATAAAAAGTTGGCTTAAAGACCAAAATATAAGGTATTTTTATGAGTGAATCTGATGTATGTTTCATACAATAATTAGTTTTGTCAATCAATAGAAACATTCGAATTAAAATCTAGAAGTGGAGTAAATTTCTGCACAAACTGTAAATATTATACCAATATCTCAAATATATTCCTTTTATTGCATTTAAATTAAGTTTTATTTTAGTAATGTTTTGGTGGTGAAGAAAGGAACAATGACAGGTTGATAGATCAGAGAGGGTTTATATCAGGTTTGGTTAGTAGGTACAGATATTGGTTAGTAGAGTCATGGCCGTGTTGTCAGCCTGACATTCAGTGTAGCTTGTCTGCGGCCTTCTCAGCACGCTAAGCGTGGCTTCACTTACATGCCTATTGGACGAGTCCATGTTAGGAGTAGAAGGGATGTAAGCCTCAACAACAATAATCATGACTGTGTTTTTTTTTTTTGTTTATATTAATTTTCTTTAAGATCACAAAGATGAAGCTGTATTGTATGGAAACCTTTTGATTCGATAATGAAATGCATAAGTGTTGGTCATTCAGTCTAAAGTTGTTTCCTTTTTGATTCCTTTTTACAATCTAATTTCACTCAATGGACTTCATTGTTATTTTGTTGTTTACTGTTATCATTTCCAAACGATGAAACACATTACATGTAAAGCGAGGCAAGTAAACCTGCATTCATTGTTCTTAAATGAGTCAAAATAGTTACATATTTAGGCTTTCAAACTTACATGCATTCTTAAATTTATTTTGCATTGCCCATTTCATTATTTAATATTTATTATTTTTCTTTGAAAAATTGTAAAAATTAAGATTAAACATTTTGATTTGGAAAAAAAAAAAAAAAAGAAAATATATATATATATATATATTTGTTTCTTAAGTTAAAATTTAAATGATAAGGAAAATATGAACATATATATATTATGTACTAACATATTATATGTATCCATATATGTATGCATATTATATACATTTTTGTACATTATATACATGTATGCATATATGTATTGTATGTTTTTCTTCAATCTTATTTTCTACCGTATTTACCAACATTTAAATTTTAACTTCAAAAACAGAAAATTATCGCATTATGACGTGTGTGTGTAATAAAATTATCTTTCTAACTCAGTAGCAAGCTCCTTTTGCTTTGTGTACAACAGACGCAATACAAATTCTGTACAATTTGATTATTTTTCTTGTTTTTCTTTTTTTATCTTAATTTCTTTTTCTTGTAACTGACTGACTAACCTTACTCATTATGCTTCTTCACTAGGCCCTTCACTTGCCTGCATTTTTTTTTTTTGACAAAAATAAACAAACTACAGAATAAACTGTAAAAACAAAGCAACTACATGGAAGTGGAATGTTATACACGCACACACACACACACACAAAGTGAAAACTACTGGCATTACTTATATATATATATATATATATATATATATAGAATGTTATACATACACACAAAGTGAAAACTACTGGCATTACTTACCTATAATTATTTTTTACTCCTTTGGTTTGTCTTGTCAAATATGCAAATGTTTGGTATAATCTTGCCCTTTTGGTGTCAAGAGATGGTCTCACAATGTGTAGTTAGATTGAAGAGAAAATACTGCTTCATTTTCTTGTCATGAAATGGCTTTTTTTATATAAAAAAAAAAGTAAAGGAAAAAAAAAAAACTTAAATCCATATCTATGATATAGACATTTTTTTTAATCAAAAGAACAAGAGATATAGATTTTGAACTATTTTTTTATCCTTTATTTAAAAAAAAAAAAAAAATGACACTAAAATATAAAACTATAGTGAAGCAGATTTTCTCTAGATTGTCAAGTTTTTGAATTCAACTGTTTTTGGTGTAAATATTGACACTGGCTCATTTCTATAAGAGGATGTTTGTATGCCAAGAGTGTATCATGTTTGGGGGATTTGTTTTTCTCATTTTTCAAAACAAAAACAAAATGAAGTGAAGTGACATTTATTATGGTATGCAAAAAAAAAAAAAAACTAACAACACTAAACAGACTTTTTTTTTTTTAAATTTCCTACCCTTTTTTTCTTTCTCTTCACTTATATTCTAATATTTCCTTTTTTTATGATTATTGAATTTAGATATGTTTTATTGAATTTCTTCATTCACCTTCATGGTTGCAATATTATCATTCATTTAAGACATGAAATTCTAGCAATTATTTCTTTAGTTATCTTGAAACTTGAATCTATTTAAGTGAGTTTTTTTTAATCTTATGTTTATATATACACACACACACACATATTTCTTCATAGGGAATAGAGATAAGATGAATACTTCTAATGTTGATATTTTGAAAATATAAATTCTGATATAATATTAGAAAGGTATTGGCTAATAGACTAGCGTTAAACTTTATGAAAATTTAAAGTTAGAATATTTTGCTGAATTTCCTCATATGTTTTATAGGGTTTTATATTAATATTTTTTTCTATTCATTTATCAATTAATACAGTTTGTCAATTATCATGGTGGTTTCCTTTAAAAGAGAAATGGAATATTCCAAGATTTCCATTCTACAATTGTTTAATGATCACCAGAAAGGATTTTGTGTTGCTTATAAGGGAAATAGCTAGCTAAATTCAAATTGGATACAAATGTGTCACTATAAAATAACAAGAAAACAAAAAGGCTGTTTGAGAGTCTCTTTTTAAATGCTTTATTTTTGTGGGCAATTAGAAATGTAAAATGCATTTTTTTTTTTATTGCTATTAACATTCAGTAAGTTTAAAATATTTAGACAAATTGAAATTTTAGGGATTTACAGGAATGGCACTAATTTTTGTGAATCTCTGAGATTTTTTTTTTTTTTATACATTTAGGTATTTTGACTTGTTTGTCATTTACTATAGATTATTCTGTATTTATCTGAAATAGTGTGTGTGTGTGTATGTTGAATGTGTACTTGAAGGTTTCAGTTCATTCTAAGACAAAAAGATGAATTCAAATTTTGACAGGTTTTTTTATTTATTGAGAGAAAGAGGGAGAGAGAGAGAGAGAGAGAGAGAGCAAAAACTAAATTTGAAGGAAACAAGGTAAAAAAAAACTGCCATTACAGAATCTTTTATTTCTTTTAATTTTTCTTTTCCATTTTGTTTCTGCATATCATCCACACCCCAAAACCAGATTGAATCAATCACAATGCCATTAAATCACTTTATCATTCATTAAAATGATTTCTATATTCTACCATAAGAAGTCTTTAAAAAGATCAAAGATTCTAGTCTAAACAATTTAAGATGGGGACAATAATTCATGCATTATTTCTGCTCAATCATGGGAGATGATACCACAATTGTGTAGCTCTTTAAACATCCTTCTAGTATGTTCTTCCAAAACTAGAATGTTGTTTGATAAAATCAAATTTTACTATAAACAATTTTAATTCTTTTCTGCATTATTACATTTTTTTTTATAAACTGTTATAACAGAAATACAATAATCATAAACTATTAAAATTCCCTTGGATTTTTTTTTCATGAGCATACAAGATCTCATTAAATGTTCATATTTTAAAGGTTTAAAAACATTCCAATTATGAGGTGTAAACCATATATATAAAATACTAGAACACCCATGATCCGTTAGGTCAAAAAAATATTTAATTAAATATTTACTCGTTGACACAACCTTGAATATCTGCAAAGATTTTAAATTTGAAATAAAATGGAATAAAAAGTTTTTATTTGCTTATTTTACTTTTATTTATGATGATAATATAATATATTTATTTATTTTTGTTTAGTAAATTATTTTTCTTTTATGGCAAATTTTTATAATTTTATTGATTTAGAAAGAAAATAGAATAATGGATAAATGAACAAAAATATTTAAGAATAAAAACATTAGCTTTTTATTTTTAATAATATTCTAAGTATTGAATTTTATTAAAAAATAAAAAATAAATTTTTATTTAAAATATTTAATTTATCTTTTATTTTTAAATTTTAATTTATTTAAATGAATAATAATATAAAAGAAATCAAGTATAAAAAAAAAAAATCTCTACTCCTTTATATTTGCATAAAAATGGGCAGCGATGGTGGAACATTGGTAAAAGCTCGGGTTCTGAAATCGTAGTATGCAAGTTCAAATCCTAGTCAAAACCATTGTATTCACCTTTAGCTTCCTCGGGTAGATGGGGCTCGTTAACTTGGAAGAGCATCTCATCTAGGTGAAGGGTAACACCGAATATAAAAACCCAGGTAAGAGTACATAAAAATGCCAAACTTGTGTTGTGCTCACCAAGTAAATATATTATTCGCATAGAAATAAAAGGATTATAAAATTTGGTCAAAAACTTGAAATGTTTTAACAAAACCAACTATTTAAACCCAACCAAAAACACCGTTTAGTTTTCTATTGTTTTTCTTTGTTTACTACAATTTTAAAAATATCTTAAATTGAAAAAAAAAAAAAAAGAATTCTATGAATTGAATCCGATGCACTCAAAGTTCAAAGTTGAATGAAATTAACCAATGAAATTAATCATTATTTTTCCTCTTTGTTTTATTTTAAGAAATAGGTAAAAAGATAAGTTTTTAAATGGAATAATGAAACCAAAGCAGGATGTAGGGTTTCATACAACCCAACAAGGTGATTTGACTTTGATAGTATAATCGATGACACAGAGAGAAGCATTTTTTTTTAAACCTGATTAAATGTTTACATTGTTTTCATCTTCCTAATTTATGGCAAACATTCAAAATTAAATTATTTTTTTAATTTTATATTTTTTATTTCTGAAATATCAAGTGTATTCATAACACCAAATCGTTCTTTAAAAAAAAAAAATTTTTTTTTTTTTTAGAAAAAAAATTGTAATTAAAATAAATAATTAACACTTAGAAAAATTATTTTTTAATATTCTAGAATATTAAAATTAAATTAAAACAAAAAGTTTTATAGAATTATTCAAATGTTTTTTTTTTTAAGATTACAGAATGTCAATGATTATAAAAATTTAAACTATTCTAAAAAAAAAAAAAAAAAAAATCAGTATGTAAATTAATCAAACTATTGTCTATATAAACTACCATTCCTTAGCAACATTCCATGATTTTGATGTGTATTTAATGAATAAGGATTTTGGTTGGAAAAATTAATTCAACTAAATTTCAACTTAATCACATTTTGTAAAATTCCAATTAAGAATAAGTTAATGAAGAAAATAACTAGATTTTAAGGAATTTTTATATTAAGATTTTTGTTACCCCTTGACAAATATACACCTTAACATATTCATTTTTTAACTCTAACCCTCTAATTTTGGTTTCAAAAATATTCATCCTAACAATCTATGGCAAATATTTGAAATTAAATCTTTTTTGAATACAAAAAAGAAATATAAAACAAATTCCTATGCAATTAAAAAAAAAAAAAAATCATATTTAATAAATTTTATATATTCATCATGCTAAAAGATAATTTTAAAATAATAATAATAAAAAAAATGGAAAAGCTATTTTTTTAAAAAAAAAACAAACTTTTTTTCAATGAATTGTTCTTCCCTAATGGCAATGTGATTCATTCTCTGGACCATAAAAATCAAAACAATAACCCCCTCCCCCATTAAATCAGCGACTTTATTTATTGACCCTATTTATTCTGTTCTCATCATTGTTCCCTTCAATTTAAATTGACATTTTGAAACATTTTCAGGCATTTATTATTCCTTGTGCATAATTCTCTGGTCCCTTAAACTAAAGATCGATGCAATTGCCTAGCTTTCTTTTATTTTATCACTGTGTCATAATCATGCAGATTTTATTGAAGTTTATTCTCCTTGCCACAAGTTGAACCTTTTATACAAACATAAATATCAATCTTATGATGTACAAAATATCAGTTCCTTCCATTCTTCTTGCTAATTTTGCTGGCTGCATTTGATCATCTTGTTGTCAATGTTGCTGAGTCATGTAAAAAGTCTCTGTAAAATAAGTTATCTCCCCTTGATTGTGCATTAAATTTGTAATTTAATTCATGAAGAGCTTTTTGCTCAGGCTTTTTGTGTTTTGTTGTTTTATTTTGACAGGCTTTTTTTTTTTCTTTTTTTTTTTTGGTCCATATTTTCTCAGAATTGTTTTGTTCATTTTCTTCTGATTCTCTGCTTATCTTTTATTTCTTAAAAACTTTTTAATTATTTAATAGATGCTTAGACATTTTTCCCTCTTTTTGTTTCGGTCAACTGCTTGTTTGATCCTGTTTAGTGTATGCTGTAAAAAAACAACTTTACCAAAAACTATGAAATACTAAATAAATCTTTATTTAAAATAAAAAAAATCTCCACTTCACCTCATAATTTGCATTACATCACATTTTTTTTTCTTTACACTCTATACAACAGTTTTTAATAAAAAGAAAAATAGAAATAAATTCAAGTATTTTTATTGTTATTTTGTTCTTTTCTCACTAAATGTTTTTCAGGTTTTGTAATTTTGACACATTTTTTTTTTCTTTTAATTCCTAAAACACATTCTTATCATCTTTGAGAAATTTTATAAACAAACAAAAAAAATAGTCTTAAAAAATATGAAAACTTTTTACATTATCTCTCTCATTTAATAACTAATTTGTATGTATTGTATCACACCCTGAAGGTTAAATATAAAACAATGTACCCTTTATGAAGAATTGAACCCCAAACCTTCAGATTACCTTCATAAAATTTTCTTAAGTCTGATGCTGTATTGACAGAAGAAAAAAAAACTTTGTACTTAATTTTATTTATTCAGATTATTTTTTATAAACTTTTGTGATACAAAATCTCATTTGTTATTGAAATGCAGACTTAGATTTAATAAGTAACTTTTGCAGTTGTTAATAGGCTTGTTAACAGTAGAAAATGGTTTTCTCTTGTGTACAACTTGTTTGAACTTATTAATCAAATTCAGGCTAATAATTATTTCACTTTTACAATTTTATGAATTAGATTCCTTCAATTGTCTTCAAGTAAAAATAAGAAGTACAGATTTTCTAAACTACCATGAATGTCAAAATATCAAAAAAACCAACCAACAAAATCTACACTGATTATTTATTAATAGTTTCATTTTTTTTAAAATTCCAAACTAAATCAGATTATGCAAAATGTGTTTTTGGTCTTGTTTTAGATCCATTTTTCTTTTTACTGTCAATTTGAGGAAGCAGGATATTCAAACTGCGATTTTGATTGGAGTCCCTAACGGATAGGGACCTCTTTTGGGTGAGTAGTCAGTTGTCCTGGGAACCATTTGGATGCAGTCAATGATTGGACAAACAGAAAGACAAAGATTGCAACCTAAAAAAATGGAATAAAAAAATATTGCAGATAAAAAATCAGGGTAAGTTAATTGTTGAATTAATTTTGGTCTGTTGAGACATTCTTTTTCCCTCCTTTCTATCTTCTTCCTTTGTTAGTGTATGTTAGTCCATATTTGAGAAATGACTTAATAAAAGGAATATTCCATTATTTGACTAATCAGAGAGCTTAATGCTAACACTATCTGACTTTAAATAAACCACCATTAATTCAATACTGGAAGAAGAAACTAAATTGAAACACATGTGGATTTTTATTCAACAAAATTCTTTGAGTAACTGCTATCTTGGATTAATACCAAGTTTTTACTTCATTCATATCAGGACTAATAATAATAATGAGTCTAACATTAATGAAATTGTTTCCTACATTTTTTTCCAGTATTTGCGGGTGTGTAGAAAAAATTCTGTTGGCTTTAGGAATATAAAGTTTGCCAGTTGTCAACATGGTATTGATCTATATTCACACCCTCAGGTGCTGATATGTATCATTTATGTATAGGTATATTTATATTAATGTGACTATTTCAGGACATCTAATTAGACCTTTTAGTGTTTTATGAAGGAAGGTTTTGATTTTTTGATCATCCAAAAATTCCCATTTGAAAAATTCCATTGTTTGACTTTAGTTTGTTATTTCAATTAATAATGTGCCATGGTTTAGTTTTTTTAACAATTTTTGGTTTAATTTCTTTAGATAAAATTTTTTCTATCTTGAAAAGAGACATTTTGGTTATTTGTTCTTTTACAATTGCTTCAAGGACTTTGAATGTAGGGAAGTTTTGTTTGCTGTTTTCATATTCCGAGTCAGTAAGATCAGAAATTTCCGAATGGTTTCTTTTTTTTTTGGGTGGGGGGGTTTGTTGTTTCCATAAACTATTTTTGGGATTTCCTTTCTTGCTCCCCACCCTTATCAGAGCCCTGATGTGGGTTGAAGGGGGGATTCAAAAAAAGGGGTGTCGAAAGCTGAGATTACCCTTTCTGCTTCCTCTTTAGGTCTCCTGACCCAGTAAGACAGGGACATTGGATAGGTAGCAGTAGTGTGGTTTTGTCTCAGCCAGAGACCAGCCCTTGCCACTGCCTTCTAACACCTACATTGTTTACCAGTTATTTTGATTGAGTGTTGTTTGATAATGTAGGTGTTAGGGCTGTCGTGACTAGCCGATTGAGTGGATCAGGCACTTCTAACCGTCCGTCTAACCTGGTACGTGGCCAAAATGGAGTGTTGCGTCTGATGTCTTTATATTTGCCTAGGCATCGGTCACTGAGCTACCAGAATCCTTTTCCCAGGCGACACGGGATACCACCCACGGCCAACAGGTGGGGACTTTTAACCTCTGATGCTCCGCCAACAGAGCGGAGGTAATTAAGGAAACCTATTATATTGGAAAGCAATCAATGCTTTTTTCTTTTCTAAGCCTTTCTCTAGTTAGCCTATTTATATAGAAAAACAGTACATAATTTTTAATCACTTAAAGAAACAAGTTATTTTGTTTTGTTTTTTAACAGGATTTAAAAAAAAATTATTGCAGTTTTATTTTCTAAAGGGCCACAGGATGTAGAGTTTCATACAAACACTATATACATATAAAAAAATAAAATTCTAATTCAAAGACAAACCTTTTTAAACCTGAAAGTTAATTTTATGAAAAATCTTATAATTATTTTCTTTTTGATAATTTCTAATAAATGAAAACTAAAAAATAAAATTAAATTCATTACCTGTGCAATTATCAGTAACAAAAGCTCGATGTGTGTCTTTATCAAATGTGATTGCTTGGTAACCAGAATCATTGCAAACCATGTAACATTTACCACAGTTGATACACATGTCCTGAAATAAAACCATTAATATTAAAAGACAATGATTTTGATTTAGCTTTCTATAAAATCATTATCAGATTCTTTTCATCATAGAATAATAAAATCTTGCCTTCCTTTATTTTGATTCATGTTTTATAATCTATTTTTCATAAGTTACTAAGATGACTAAGGCAGTCCACATGGCTCAGTGGATAGACAATTGGATTTCAGAACCGTACTATACAGGTTCGAATCGAAATTGTTCCGTCCACTAATACCCTTGGGAAAGGTATGAAGCCCTATCTTCCTTTTAGCTATGGTTTGAATAGTGCAAGACCTCAATGGCAGATGTGGTGGACGATGTCCACAGTGACACAACGGCATTGAAGGCAGTAGAGGATGGCCTCCAGTCCTTGTGGTCCTCTCCCAAGGAGCCGTGTGGTGACTGCAGATGCACCAGTCTCCTCACATTAAAAGACATCACGTACAGGCGTCCTTCCGAAAGGGTTCACAGAACCATGACAGAGGACAGTCATACTCGACCACAGGTCAATAATAAGATGACTAGATTTTATAGACCAATTTTTTTAATTCATTTTTCATGGTGTGAATTGGATTTTAAATAATTAGTAAAAACATTTACAACAAAACAACACAATGAATTTTTCTATTCAAAAGAAATATATTAGTTTTTTTAAACTGTTTACACTTTTATTATTAGAATTCTATCATTTGTTTTTTAACAGTGGAGGCTTTTTTTCTTTTATCTTTCATTGTTATTGCAATAATCTCCCATCCTAAAAGCAACATTTATTCAAATGCTTCAAACCTTTAATAAAACCAAACAATTTACAAGACTTTTAGATAATAGAAGCTCTTTTACAATAAAAATCTTATTACAAGTTTAATTATAAATTATCTCAATTTAATTTGGTGTGTAATTTTCAAATGTTATTTTTTTATAATTTACTCTAACATTAAAGTGTATTTCTTGGTTTCATTTGTTCTTATACAAATTACACTATATCTACACTTGGGTCTCAAGAGGACAGGCATTAAAGTTATTTTTTCTTGAATATGCCAAAATAAAAAAAATACTATTGAACTTATATTAAATTATTTGAAAAGTGTTTGCTTCCAAATAGCTAGTAAATAGAAATGCCATGAATAGTCACTGGAAATAAAGTTAAATTTTAAAAATTGATGGCAAAGATGATGAAAACAGAATTGATTTTTACAATCCATTTTAAAAATCCTATTCAATAAGAATTTCCTCTTTAAATGTTAAAGTTTTCACAATTAGATATCTTTCAAAGATTTAATCTTATAATAGTTTTATTCCACTTTTGATGATTAAAAGAAAATATTTAAAAATAGTCAATGATGGGGTTAAACGAACAAGACTTTACCGCTACTCATACGCTGGGTTGGCGAGGTCGGGAATCGAACCTGGGACCTTGCGATCGCTAGGTGAGTGCTTTACCGACTGAGTTATCCTGACCATAATTGAACTAGAGAATGCAGTAATAATACTCTCTCTCACCTGACTCCTAACTCATGGTCATAGTGTGAATGGGTAAGATAGGGGAGGGAGGGTTGAATAAAAAGCCCAAATGGTGTCTATAAATTTTGGTTTCCAGTAATCCCATTGGCTTAATGCTAATTCAGGCCATTCCATTGCATGAAAGCAAGCCATTTCTCTGATGCAGTGTTAATACAAAAAAGAATTTCACAAACTAAAGTCAATGCTAATGTTTTGCCAACTTTTAAATATTTTTTTATCTTTACTTTCCTATTTGATTAACATGATTATTTTGAAGGATTCTTTCTGACCAACCAACCATTTTTATAAATGTTTAACTACCAGCATTAAAAAATATATTTTATGGTTGACTATTATTATTTGGGATTCTTTAGTAATAGCAATAGTAAACACTTAACCTAAACAAGATAAAGAAGGTATTATTATTATTCTTATTATTTGATCATCTATTCCTGTTTGATTAACAAAAAATGCTATGACTTACATCACAGATAACTGCCACTGCAGGTTCTTTTGTGTTTAGTTCTCGGTGATTTTTGATCTTGGGAAGAGCATATCCAATCATGTCCTAAAATTAAAAGCAAAAAATAATTTTTTTTTTCTTTATAGACTGAATTTCCTGGAAAAATATTTATCTGATGGTTTTTTTTCTCTTCTTGTTTGTGTGTTGTTCAAAATTGAATTTGACAAATAAGAGATGTTGAGTCTGTGGTTCCAAGTGACTATTGTCCAAAGATGGCGGTTTTAATTCTACCCAAAGTCTATAATTACTGGGGATACATTTCCAAGACTCAACATTCCTACCCAATCATGGTTAATACACCTAAAGAAGGACAGAGAACTAAGTGGCCAAAATGTAGTAAAAACACCACTTATGTGATGAGGACAATAGTCAGCAAAAATGGATGTACAGATTTGAGAGGGAATTATTAAGGGTTTTATACCTATTTTTCATTATTTCTATCTAATTATTAAAAAACTTAAGTTCACAATTCTGAGGATGTGCCTCTAAATATAAAATCTGAAGTAGGCTGAAGACTACATCCACCAAAATAGAGGAAAAAATAACAGTGATTTTTTGCCCTTTTTGAATCAACTTAGTTTGGCTAATTACATAACATGTTAATGTGGTTTAAAAAAAATGAAATAGGATTTTAATTTGCATTCTGATCTCAACTGAGACTTTTATTAATAACCAAACAGCATCTCTAGAATTTTTTTTTTTTTTTAAGCTTTTCTAGACTCAGAGACCAAGAGTGCACACTCAATTCTGGACCCACCAAGCCTTGGCTGTATTCCAGGCTTTAAATAATTTATAAAAAGAAAGAAATAGATTTATCTTTAGTGAACAGCTTCAAAATTGTAGAAATACTAGTCACAAATCCCCATCATTACTTGGTAAGCCTGACACATCGCTGTCTACTATGAATTGAAGGATTGTTCATCTCGTTCTCCAATCAGACTTAATAAATTAAAATCAAATCCAAATAATAAAATCTAATTAAAAGATTTTGGATTCATAACTTTTCCAAAATAATTATTAAAAAAGAAATAAAAACAGAAGAATGAACAAAGTTCAAACTCCATGATAAGAATTCAGTGTGTGGAATATTAAAGAATAATATTACCTTAGTTATATACCTTCTGTATTTAATGTTGAATTGTAATTCTTTAAATGAAAAGTTACCCTTGTAATAATAATAATAATCCTTTGGGTATTACGTTACCTGCACTGTAGGAATGGGTCGTGATGGTTTGTAAGCAGGCCGAATCATATCTGGTCGATTTTCTGGGGAAAGCAAGTCAATAGATTTCTTGTATTCTTCCAGAAGTTTATGTCTTTCTTCAAGATAATATCCAAAGTTGGGAAGACCCTTAAAAAGAAAACAAGGAAGAATAATAAGTTGAAAGTAACTAACACTTATGTTAAGTCTCAATGCTGTGAAAATGAAGAACAATATAAAATGGTACAGAGAATATAATTTAGACAAAAGATAACATATTGGACACTCTTTGATATACTGAGACCTCTTATCATTCAACCACGGTAGTGGTTGAATATATTCTTAACCCTGAAATTTCATGAATCGAGACACATTCAAACC
>JAUZSX010292687.1:0-14004 GCA_034780655.1 Idiosepius hallami
ACGAACGAACGAACGAACGAACGAACAGGCCTCGAAACATAGGTTCCCCTCATTAAAAATCGGGGTACCAAAAAATCTGATTTTCAACTTCAGAACAGCATATCTTATTTTATAAAATACTAGAAGTGTTGCCCGGCTTAACCTGGTGCCGGGGACTTGCCACTGAGGAAATTAAGAATGCTTTTCTTTTTTTTTTTTAAACTAAATTCATTTCTAATGCATTTTTTTTTAATAAGTTTAATTCATTGCTGATGCATTTTATAAAATACTAAATTAATCTTTAATGCTTTTCAAAGAAAATATTGAAAGGCAGTACATATGCAAATTTTAGTGGTCTAAACCACTTTTTTATATAACCATTATAATTTCTTTTTAGTGGGCGGTCGACATGGCTTAGTGGATAGACAATCGGACTTTGGAACTGTACTACGCAGGTTCAAATCCAAGTTGTTCCGTCTACCTTGACATGACGACTAATACCCTTGGGAAAGGTATGAAGCCCAATCTTCCCTCCAGCTATTAGTAAATAGTTCAACGGTAGATGTGGCGGATGATGTCTAATATGACAACGGCATTGAAGGCAGATGAAGGCTGCACCAGAGGATGCCTTCTAGTCATTCCATGCCATCGGAACAAGACCATCCTTTGCCAAGGGGCCGTGGGGTGGCTGCAGGTGCATTAGTATCCCCATGTTAAAAGACATCACGCGTAGGCATCCTCCTGAAAGGGTCTACAGAACCAAGACGGAGGACAGTCATACTCGACCATGAGTGACCATCGATGATAGTTTCTTTTTCTGAAGAGCTCTACGTACAAATAACCAGTTCTTTTTTTTCTTTGTTTCTTTAATTTTTTTTTTTGTTTAATAACTATTGTGGTTTTATTTTCAAAAGAGCTACAGGATGTAGGGTCTCACAAAAACATGACAATCTGATTCTTATAAGCATATAGTATGTGTATGTGTGTGAGAGACATGTTAATAGACTTATTTTTAAGTAACTAGCACAAGTAATTTTTATTTTGCAGAGCATGCAAAACATTAATTCAATTTAAGAAATTTTAAAATTAGAATTAAAAAAAAAAAAAGTAAACTTACTATCAGCATCAGCAAAGATTACATTTGGACTCTTGCCTCCAAGTTCTAAAGAGCACCGTTTTAAGTTGGATGTTGCAGCTGCTTGCATAACTACTTGACCAATCTATAGAAAGATTAGAGAACTTTTGTAATAAGACAGTTTCATAAACACTCTTCAGTTTATTAGAGTTTTTTAAAAAAGATTTGTTCAAATCTTTTAAAGTTAGTTTTGAAATTCCTTTCATTCTTTGATTAATAGAAATTCAATTAAAATATAATAGAATCATTTTTAACTACGGGTGCCCAGCAAAATGTCAAGAAATTTACCTTAACTACGGGTGCCCAGCAAAATGTCAAGAAATTTACCGGCTCTTTCCAAATTGCTCGGAAATCACTTACGTAAATTGATTTCATCGACCATTAATAAATGACTAATTCGCTTTCTATGAAGTTTAAATTTTAAACGTGATTAAATTGTCCTTGCTTTCTTCAATACTTCATTCAACAATAAATGACTAATTCACTTACTATGAACTTTAAATTTTAAACGTGATTAATCGTTTTTGCTTTCTTTAATACTTCATTCAACAATAAATTTAAAAGAATTGAATATGGTTTTCAAGCAAGTAAACGATTTTCAGTGTTAGGTGATCGGGCTGATTAATACAAAAAATCCGACATGGGGCCTCTCTAAATGCAAAGAAATTCTGCCCAAATTCTTGACTAATATCTCCAAGAATCAGTTCTCTTATGTCGTATCAGAATTGAAAAACGAATGTGTTGATTCTGTCCGTAAAAGGAAACACAGAAAGAAGTGTAAGCACTACATTTTTAAAGATTTAATTTCTTGATTTTTTGCTGAGTATCCTGTAGTTTTTCTATAGTTAATTCTTAGGAGAGATTTTTACTATAGTTAACCCTTTGGGCCCTAAGGCAAAAATAGAGACACCAATATTTCCTTCCTGATATAATCATGTAATAGACCACATCTGAGTGATGAGTCGTTTTTTTTTGCTAAATCAGGATTATAAGGGTTAAAATTGGAAACAAATAATTTATACAGCTCACAAGTAATTTGAATAGAAATAAAAAATTATGATATTAAAATGCATAGATATTTACTTCAGTAGATCCAGTGAAAGCAACCTTATTGATGTCTTTGTGGTTAGAGATAGCAGCACCAGCTGTAGGTCCATAACCAGGTACAATATTAACCACACCAGGAGGAAATCCTGCCTATTTAGAAATAAATATTGAATTAATATTTTTAAGAATAAAAACAAAACAAATTAAAAACCAACAAGGCTATGCCACAATAATTCATCAAGTAATATTTTCATAAAAGAGATATAAGTAAATTCAAAGAAAAAAAAAGGTCAGTATAAAAAGACAGATATTTATCCCAACATGTTTTTTTCTTTTCAATATTTTTCATTCAATTTTTTCTTGTTTTCTTACAAGAAACTCAGTTGTGGGATCAAGCTTAATATAATTCCGCAATTCTCAAATGTTTTTGGTACACCTTGACCACTCTCATAATTTCATAATACATAGAAGATCAATAAAAAAGATTAATATTTGATAATTTAACTAAAAAAACACTTGCCAAAATATATTGAATTTAAACTAAATTTTGATAATATTCTGCATTCTTGTTAAAGAAGGATTAAAGTTCTCTAAAATGAAAGAAGAAATTTAGTTGTAAAAGTTGGATTTTCTGCAACAATATATGTTTTTTTTAAGAATCAAGACATTCATAAAATATTCTAAAAAATACATTTTCCAACCTTCTTTAGTTTTTATTTTTTTTCAACATTGAACACTTTTTTAAAAAGTTTCAATAAGAAACAAAATAGAGATTTAACTTCAACTTGTTCTCATTTAATTACTGTGCAAGTATTGGGCTTTTAACTAAAAGAATAAAGCAATATTTGTTCAGATTTTGATTATGAGCTTAAAATAGTGGATAATTATTTTATTTTTTCTTTATTGGCCTAGAAATTCAATTTTTAGTTTTATTTAGTATTACTAAAAGTTGTAAAAGAAAATGAAAAATCACATTAAAGAACAACAATAATTATAATAATGTAAATCAATATCACTAAAAGTATTGAATAAGAATAAAAATTAAATTATTTTTAAGCAGTTTTTTTTTGTTTTTTTTAGATTCTTTTAAAATTCCAGATTAACAAAAAAAAAAAAAAAGAAGAGTTCTTTACATCAATACTTTTTACCTGATTGACAACATTTGTTCAAAAATGACTCGGCTGTTTACAAAATAGCAGATAATAAAACTACTTTAAAAATTGTTTATGAAGTTTCAGTTAAAATTAGGTTTAATAAAATAGTGTAGAATCCATTTGTCGCTTGCGGCAGTCATAAGATTTACGCCTTCTCACTAATAATCCATTGATGTTCAAAATTCCAAAAAGCCTTAAAAATATTTTTTTTCGTGTAAGCACAATCAAGGATTAAATTATAGTGAACTTAAAATATTTATTTTCATTGGACTGATTATTCAAATATGTTTTAAAAAAATATCATTATGCCATAACAAACCTCAAACTCATTTTGGTTTTAAAATTTCAGATTTTTTTTTTTTACTATTATTTTTTTTCTATTAATTTTTACCTCCTCAAAATGCCACCCCCTGGCATGAGCTGCCCAGGGTGGACCGTACCCTTCACCTTGCTATGCTACTGGTTTAATATCAGTTAAATGCAATGGATTTAAATACAATTTTAGGCTGTGTTTTTTTCTTTAAAAAAAAAAAAAAACGTATTGAGTATTAAGTTTTAATCCTAATTTAGGTAAAGTTACAAACCTCTTTAATTAGATGACCCAGGTACAAAGCAGTTAATGGGGTTTGCTCAGCAGGTTTCAATATACAAACATTTCCACAAGCCAAAGCCGGAGCAATTTTCCAGACAAACATAGGAACTGGATAATTCCACTGTAAAAAAAAAAAAACAAAACATTTAAGCCAGAATTATATAATTAGAAAAATCTATTCTATGTATTCTAAGCTAAGCATCTGTAAGCGCGGACGAATTGGCCCAAAGATGCAGGAATAAACAACACCAACAACACCCGGTTGTTATAAACAGAAAACAATGTAATCAACAAATAAACAGGGAAAAACAGTTACATACAGTTAACGAAACGAAAAAATCAAGCCAGTCTCAGCTCCCGTACACAAAATAAACCAGCTCCGTTCATCTTCTCCTCCGACAGGACAGCACCACTGCGCCCTCTCATCTCACAATGACCATACCGGTCAAGTCCTGCTAATGTTCTTATGCTCTCTCTTTTTTCTGCCTCATCACCGGCGTTCTCTCTCCTTCCTTGCGATACGGTGTCACCCGAGTCTTCTTACCCTCTCTTTTCTCTTCCGACCAGAACGACCGTCAAATAAATAATACCACAGCATCTTATGTATTTTCCTTTGAACCCTGATTTACCAAAATTACCAAGTAGTCACTCAGAGCTGTTAATATTTGATGACAAAGTTTGTGCCATTTTTGAGAATATGGGTTATTTGGGTTATTGTGTATGGGCATAAAAAAAGTGTTTTTTCCAACTAAGCCACTGCTGACCAAACAAGTGAATTGACCAAACGCAGACAGAAAGAAAATAGATTATAATAAATGCAGAAATGTCTTTTTTGGGGACTGTAACAACATAAAGTAGATAAAATTGATATGCCAAGCCAAACAAAATCGTTTTATTTTAAAAAGAAAATAATGCAATTAATTTTTCAATAGAAAATATCTTCATTCCAGAAATTTTTCTTTACTTTAAATCAATTCAAAGTTTGCTTACAGGAATAATCTGTCCACAAAGACCAATTGGTTCATGACGAGTGTAACAGAAGAAATCTCCATCTGAAGAAAATAAAATAAAAATAAATATTAATTTTACGGAAACTAATTCAAAACTTTAGCCAAAGCTCTTACATAATAGATGAAATCCGTTAAATTTTTCATGTGGCACATATTTAGAATATTTTATCAATCTATTAAACAGTAAGAGAAGAAATCTTCACCTGTAAAAAAAAAAAGGGGAAAAAAAATTATTTTGAAGAAACTAATTGTTTTATACTCAATATCACTGGACCCCAGTTGTTATGGACGACTTTGATTTAGACATCCCCCCCCATTTCACTTTCGTGCAATAAAATTCTTATCCTATTCTAACCACGTATCCCAGTCTGCTATGCTCTTAGAATGAGATAAGATTGGGACACAGGTCAAGGCCTGATCAACCTGGGGAGACAGTGATGTTTGTAAAATCCCAAAACTGCCGATGAACTAGCGTAACATCACTAATGATGGATCCTAAAATCCATATCGTTATGATGTATTATTAAAAAAAAAAAAAAAAAAAACTTTAGTAAAATATAAATGAAATCTGTTAAATTTTTGATGTGGCACAAATTTAGAATATTTTATCTATCTACCAAAAACATCACTAACATTTGTCGTAGGCAATAATTTCAAGTGTTATAAAGCAGAAATATACATATCTCATGTGATTTACAGGCAAGTGCAGGCTCCACACACAAGTTAAAAAATAAATATCCCTTTTTTTGACCAAAAAACTTTGCACCCAAAATATGCCCAAACTTTCTCAAACTTCTTTTCAACCCCATTTATGATGATATATAAAAATGACAACACTGTCAAGTTTTAGCAGTCCACATCTCTTTTCAACCATCTACAATTCAAAAACCTTGTCGTCTTTGCCTCTGTCTTCATCACCATCACGCATGGCCACTATCTTCGTTGTCATCTTGCTCAACTTGAAATTAATAATAATGACAAATAACACCCACAACTTTACTAATATCTTGTTTTGCTGATAAAAAAAAAACAGATATTTCATTTAGTTCACTTGTTTGTATTTTTTTTTTCTTGCAACAAGACGTTTCTTTTCTTACAATAGTTTTGTTATTAACCTATAAAAATCATTTATTTTATGCATAAATGCATGGGGAAGTCCATATGGCCTAGTGGGTAGGGAGCCAGGTTTCGAAATCGTAATATGCGAGTTTGAATCTGTTTTATATGCGTACATAATTGTACTAATAACCTTAGGAGAGGTATGAATCCCACATCCCCTCCATCTATAGCAGGGTTCATTCAGATTTCCAATATCCATTTTCAAGAACTTTTCAGAGCAAAATTTGATACATAAACAATATAGTAATCCAAAAAAATTTAAGTTAATGACAACAGAACAAGTCATTTTCATTCATCTCTTTTTTTAGGAAGTAGTTTAAAAAGGTCACATATTTATTTACATAAAGTTCACACAAAATTCTGTACAGTATCACACAACAAAACTGATCAACTATTTACAGCTTGAACTTCACAAAACTTAACAAAATGTCATTCAATGTTTTTGACAAAGTCTTAGTTCTTTTTGCTTAATGTAGAGCTTTTCTTAGATTTTTTTCACAAATTTTTTCCTAACATTTTCAAGGGATTTTCCCTATTTTCAAGGCAATAAAAAAAAAAATCAAGGCCTTTTCAAGGCAAAACTCAAAATTCAAGGACTGTTCAAGTCTGTATGATACAGGGTGCTGTGTTAAAAAAATGCAAACATCTACTTGTGTATAGAATGATTGTTCTCAGCATTAAATGACCTAAAAAGGTTGATATGCCGTAAAACAAACATAATGCATAACTATTTTGAAGAAAACTGAACCTAATGGAAGATCAATAATGACTTACCAACAGGGATTGTCTTGCCTTCAATTTTGTCTGCCCAACCAGCATAGTAGCGTATCACATTTACAGCAAAATTCATTTCATTATAAGCTGATGCGTATGGTTTGCCACAATCAAGAGTTTCCAAGCTCTACAAAAAAAAAAAAAAAATCCTTTTATAAGTTTTCTATACAGAAATTTGCAATATAATAATTAAAATTAAAAAAAACAAAAAACATGGTATTAGATATTGGCCACACCTTGCGGAAGCCTGTATCTAAAATCATCAAGCGGGGCCTTAAATGCAACCTTTAAGGTAAGCGCAGAGTTTGTCACCCAAGGCAGTCCTAGAAGAGAAGTATTGAGGCCAAGACTGCCAGAATGACATGGGCCAAGCTAGAGAGACCCAGCCAAAACCACGTCCACTGGAGGAGCACTGTTGTACCCCCTACGTTCCCTCAGGAATCAAAAGGCTTATACAATTTAAAATTAGTATTTTTAACTTTTGGACCCTGACTTAAAAAGCGGTAACAAGCAAAAAATGTATTTAGCAAAATTACTGATTAGCCAACCACAGCCATTCTATTAAATCACAGGGCTAAAATATTGACCGAGGGATAAAGAAATTTGCATAATTTTTCAAAAACATTTAATTTTAAATAAAAGACTAAATAAAGATTTTAATGCTCACAATATACTTACAGCTAAATAAACTTGGTTCTTTTCCATTAAATCACCAAGTTTGTGAAGTAAAACCCCGCGTTTGCTGGCATCCATTCGTCTCCATGGAGAACCTCGCTTAAAAGCTGTTTTGGCTGATAAAACAGCTTTATCGACATCAGCCTTAAAAAAAAAAAATTAAAAAAAGCGATTATGAAATGATTACAGAGATATTTGCAAAAATCAGGAATTACAAAAGAGCAAATATTAAGAAGGTTAAAAATAAATCATTTTATACGAACCTTATCTCCTTCTTGAACTTGACATATAGCTTCCCCAGTACAAGGGTTAAGAGTTGGGAAGGTTTTGCCACTTTCTGAGTTAATAAATTCATTATCAATGAAAACCTGTAATATATAAATATCTGTATATTAATTAGATTGCTTGAAATCCATCTGTCCAGTGTCACACAATAAAAAAAAAACCCTGTCATTACCAAATGACACACATACATACAGTAATAGAACTCAATTTTTATGCAGATCTTATAGCTTAACTAGGTTTTCCACAAATATCAGCATTTAAACAGAATTTGTTAATATATAGTTTTACATTTGGAGATAAAATGAAAACAGTATTTTATAAAATATTGCTTTTAATTTAGTTTATATTTCATTATTTTCCATGTAAATTAAAAATTTCCTCCCACAATTATTTTAAAAATCAAAACCCTTCGGCCATACAAGACTTTTTTAATTAAATTTTTTAAAAGTATTTTCATTCAATTATAGTTCTTATTTTTGAGATGAAGCTTCAAAATTTAGCAAAAGGAATTAACTTTATTATTCGGAATATCTGGGGTTAAAAACGCCTGAAGATGGCCTGAGGGAGACTAGGCCGAAACATAGTGTAGAAACATCAAAAACCTACTAAGATGAGGACAAAAATCCGAATAATAAAGTTAATTCCTATATTTTCATTCATTCAAAAAAAAATCCTCAATGTAAGTGTTACTTTTAAAAATTTAAGAAAAATTTACATTTAAAAATAATCCTACTGCACGTAATAATATCTCCAGCAGTTCTCCAAAGTTTTTTTTTTAAATTCTAATATCCTATTAATTTTTCTATTGAAAGACAACTTCATTCTGATCGTTTTCTAATGTGATCAGAAGGTTTTTGCTGATGAGGTTTGACGTTTAAACTACCACCGAATTTCCACAAGTTTTGTGAATTTAAGATGGAGTATTTTCAGGCAAAAATCTAATTTATGAAAAGTGAATCTAGAATTGGTAAAAAAATATATCTATATTTGTTATATCATTTTTTTTTCAAAGTCGGCAGTACTACACGTTTCAAGGGAGGACTGGTGAGTATTACAAATAAATTTGAGTTAAAATCTTTAAGAAATGAATTTAGTATTTATAGAAAAAAAAGCATTAACTGCTTTCCTCTATAATACTAAGTTACCCTAGTGGCAAGTCAGACACGTGGGCAAAGCCAGAAAATACTTCCAGTTTAGAATAAATTTATTTATGAAGTTTATTTATGAGGTTACTACATTAGCCAAATTTTAGCTTTTTCAGAACTATCTAATCCCTCTACCCAAAACTGTTTTTAATTTAAAAGGAATTATGTAAAAAATATCCAAGGCAAGTAGTAAAAGACTTTCTCAATACTGCAGGATTGTGTTTTTACTTTTGACACCGGAAGACAAAATTGGTTATTTCCCTTGGATCAGTTTTTTCCTTTTTATTATTATTATTATTTTTTTTTTCTATGTAAGCATTTCCTTCTTCACTGTCTCAATTCCAACTTAACTGTCAACAACACACACTTTAATTCAAAGTTTTTTATGCAAGACTTATGGCTTAACTTTTAAAAAGGAAATCTGGTCAGCTTTTTGTTATGTGAAAGATTTGAAAAAGATTAAAACCTATCTTTCAAATAACAAAATTTAAAAACAAATAGTTTTCCACAAATATCAATGCTTTCTTCAAATAGAATTTATTTTAATAATAGGGGTGGGGCAAAATGGGTCAATTTGAGAGTTTTTGACTTCAGCAAAGAATATTTTTACAACGTAAATAATTACTTGTATGAAAAATGCTTAAAAAGCACAAATGACCTCTTACTCAAGTAAAAAGAAAAAAAATTAGTCATATGAACCATATTTTTCAACCAGTATACATTTATACAAAGGGTGTAAAGTTGTTTTAAAAGGTGTTATGGATGAGTAGCATATCAATTATTTAAACTTTTTGAGACAGTTCTATATTATTTACTAATAAGCTGATTTGACAGTAAAAATGGTCATATCACAAAGCCAGAAGAAAGCAAATAGCCCTTCCTGCTCTAAGAAATGCAAGTACAATACCAGAGAAATACATGCTAAGAAAAAAGAAAATGACTTCATAAACGGTACAATATCAGGACAAAACTAAGCTTTGACAAGTTAGGTTTAATGTTTATGTAATGCACTTAGGGCAGTAGAGGGTATGTTGGCTGGTATGTTGGGCAACAGTTCTCGTCAAAGCAACTGCTCCAAAGTCTGTCACACACAACACAATAGGTGCCATTTTCTCCACCCTCTCCATTCATCCTGGATCCTGATTTACCCTGGCCAAAGCTGAATTCCCTTGTTGATAAGGTCTTTTTTTTTTGTAGTAGCCTTACTGTTGTTTCTCCCTTTGACTTCCAGTTGCAAGCACTCTGCTGAAACTTGATCGGTGGTTGGTCCACTGGTTAACACTTCACCAAGGGTCGCTTATACTCTTTTCCATTTGCGTCTCGAATTCTGTAAGGCTTGCTTGGTTTCAGCAAATGGCTTGGGAGCAACAATAGCATTCACAATGGCTTCGCTAGCTGGGACTGGCTATAATATCAGCTGGACTGAATTGGACCATTTTGGATCGGCTTATCTCAAAGAAAATCCAAGAAGAATGAAGTGACAGCCATCAAATAAGTTCTTTAGTTAATAAGATCAATGCTAACTTTATCTTAAAATATGTATTTTGCATTCAGTAAACGAATCTTTTACACAGATTATTTTATAAATTAGAAGTATCAACAGAAAGAATAGAATATCTAACATGTCACTGTCATCCACTTTAACCTTCTTCAGTTCATCAAGATGAGAGAATGATTAGGTCAATGTAGTGAGAATTTGACCTGATTGGATGATGCAATATATAATGGCAGGATGAGCAAAAAAATAACAGGTTGTGAGAAACTGAAAGAAAATCAAGATTGGCCCATTTTGCCCCAGTGGCCTTTCATGCCTCTTCACCCCTCTATATAATTTTATATTTGGAGACAAAAACTAAAAACAGTTTTTTTTTTCAATATTGATTTATAGCTTTGTATGTAAAAGTGAGCACCCTTCATGATATCCCGCCAAAAAAAATATCTAAATATTTATTTCTTCCATTTTTTTTTTTGATATCCTGGTAGATTGATGATGTCCAATCGATAATATTCCACAGAAAAAAGAAAAGAAAAACAATTTATAAGGGACAGGAGGGGTACCAGTACAGGTCAGGTCCAGTAGTCCACTGAAAAAAAAAAATAGAATAAGAGGTGAGGTAGACACCTGGTGTCGCCCATATCCTGTAAATAAATATCAGTTTCACGTGCAAAGATAAGGTACGAAGGTGAGGTTAACCCTATCGGTCCTAGTGACCTATATTTTATCTCTAGTCGTCTTACGCATAGTGTTGACTGACTTGTGTTGTTGGTTGCACTGTTACATATGACCTCTGAAGGAAGCCTCTTTTGAAGGAAGCCTGCATGGTCATTTTGCTAAGTCAGGATTCTAAGGATAACTGGAGTCGGGCGGGGCTGAATAAAAGTCGTTCTAGCCTCGTTCCAGTCCCGTTCATATTTTGAACTTTTTCACTTTGGACAGAGAGATAGTTGAAGCAAGATCTTTGACTTTGCACATTTTTACTAATTAAAATTACTAACTAAAAAAAATAAATGCTAACCCTAGAAATATCTTTAAGGTTTAAAATTCACACGATTTTCTAGGATCTTGTTTGAGAAATAAGTGTAAAAAAATTTTAAAAAAAAGTAACTTTCTTTTCGTAGTAGTAAAAACAAATTTTCTATATTTCCCCCCCCAAAAAAAAAATGGTCAAGAAGATCACTGGAATTTTCCATTCTGTGACCTACATTCAGGGTGGGATAAAAAAGAGAAACAAATGCCACAAATGATACTTTTCACAAGTGCCAGCATGCAGCAGCAGCAGATGTGATACTGTTGTTGTTGCAGTTTTGGTTGGACAATTATGAGAATATATCAATACACAATAATAATCACCCATTGATTATTGATGACAGCGTGAGTGAATTGTCACAGTCGCTAGCACACGCATTTGTGGAGATTGAACGAAGAAGCGAAAATTGGACTTTTATTTTAGGAATAATTCTTGGATTTTTGTAAAGAAGCTATATAAAATTCTGAATAATTAGTGAACTAAAATTAAAATAACCAGCTAATACAACTTGCAGTCAAACGTAATTTGTGAAAAAGTTACGGAAAAAAAAAACTTGTTTTAAACAACTTTATTTTCCTTTCCCAAATAGTACGCCCACCTTTAACACACGACACGGACATTAAAGTGGCAAAGTCCTTTTTTTTCTAGCGACAACAGCAGAACACTAGTACTACCCCAAAAATGCAAAACCAAACAAAATTATTTTCTTTAAATCTTTCTTTTACCAAATTTTGAAGCTAAAACTTAAACATAATTAGAATTTAACTACAGCTTTTAACGAGGTGGGGAGAGGGCGACAAAATGTTAATTTCATAACTAGTTAAAATCTATTAAAACTTTACTAAGATTTAGTTAGAGCTAATATCCGAATATTAAGAAAAAAATATTTTCCCCACTATATAAAAAGTTAAAACTGTTTACACACAGAAGAGAGGGGGAAAAACGCTTTTACGTTTTATCATTACGTAAAAGCGGTTTCTGTACAGTTATTTTTATACAATTGCAAGTTTGTAACTAAATTTAAATAAAATCAATTAATAATAATGTGTTTTTGTGTTTGTGTACACTACAAGATTGTTTTTACTGAATCAAAAACATTTTAGTTTATTTTTGAGAGCACACTCACTCACACACATTGTCACTCACTACCCAGCAGCACGATCCCGGCCTGATCTCTAAATTTTAAAAGTTATTTCTTTAAATCAATTTAATAGAATTTAAAATAGAAATAATCTTAAATTCTTTTTTTTTTTTTTTTCTTTCTTTCAATATTCCCATCATGCTTGCTTTTTTTTCTTCTGGAATCTTAACCTATGAAGAAGTTGTTGATATTTCATTTAAGGTGAGATTTATTTACACAGAATTTTCGTTAATTTCTGAAAGTTTTTTTTTTCCTTTTCAAATATTTAATAATTTAATAATTTGAAAATTTTGATTTTTATTAAAAATAAAAATCAAATTTTCAATATTTAATTAAAAAATAACTTTTATAAGTTGTTTAGTTGAAAATAAATAAAATAAAATTGCGATAAATAAT
This sequence comes from Idiosepius hallami, assembly GCA_034780655.1. NCBI lineage: Eukaryota > Metazoa > Mollusca > Cephalopoda > Idiosepiidae > Idiosepius > Idiosepius hallami. Next base: position 12,981 of record JAUZSX010292687.1, read on the forward strand.
TTGTGAAACTCTTTATTCTGAACTAAAATTATAGAGCTTGATTTGCCGTTAAACAGTAAAAAAAACTATGAACATGTAGAAAAAAAAAACACCAATTTCTAAAACGTTACCATTTTTTTATGCAACCTAAAAATAAAGCGCAGCAGCAGCACTCAGTAGCAGCGCAACCAAGTTAAAAAAAAAAGATTGTTGTACATTAAATAGACAATTAAAATTTACAATAAAATTAACGAATAAAAACTTAACTTTCCTTTTGATTGAATGAGTTAAATTTTTGCAGACGACAAAATGTCATGGCGATCAAAAAAAAAAATCGGTGGATATTGTTGGAATTACAGAGATAATTTTGAAAATTGTTACAAATATATATTTTTTTAGTCTTCAAATCTAAATATGTTTTATTAGAAAAATAAAAATCTTTAGTGGTGAAAATGAAAATGAGAGGCAGGAGGACTTAGAAAGAATAATCAGGGCACCCGTGAACATGCTTCCGTAAACCCCGAAATTGCGAGGTGGCGCAAGCTCCTAAGGGGCCGCAAGGCTTTTAGACTGCACATACAGATCTTTAGCAATTAAAAAAAATTCTAATTATTAATTTGCTATTTATCTAGAAAATCATTATCACACTTGAAATATACACGAAATCCATTATTTTTCTCGGTACTAGTGGAGATTAGAGATTCGCGTTAAAAATATGTTTTGAAATAATAGACGCTCCCCAAAGACTAGACATTACATGCATGTCTTTCGTTTTTTATATTGACAATTTTCGCGATAATTTCTTACTTTTACAAACATTTTGTTCTTTTTTTTACTGAATTTGGTTTATTAAATCGTTTTTCTATTTGCAGATTTTTTAAAAAATTTGTGGTTAATTTAAAAAATGTCTACAAAAACCAAAGTAAAAAAAAAATGTTTGTAAAAGTGAGAAAAAGGGTTAAGAATAAACTGAGGATGACCAATAAAATAGCCATTTTTCGACCCCCAATGATTTAATATTGTGAAAAATCAATCAAAATTAATA